>BLSH010213537.1:1794987-1815310 GCA_018402905.1 Glandirana rugosa | reverse complement strand
CCCCTTCCCGTTTTTTTACTTGATTTTAATTTATTTTCCCTATCCCCATTTATTTGTAGGGCACTTGCCCTAGTTTGAAGATGATTTTAGAACAGTTATATGGCTTCTACCATTAATTAATACTTTTCAGACACAGTTTGAAGATGATCCACATTCACCTCCATTTTTGCTTTTTTTGTTTTTATTTTTTTTTAAATATTTACAGTTATTTCCCTGGCCCCATTTTTTTGTAGGGCACTTGCCCTACCCTTACCCCCATTTTACTTCCTTTTGCAGCCCTCTAGGGCCTTCCAGGACTTTGTTACAGCCATTTTTGTGCATAAAAGTTCGGGTCCCCATTGATTTCAATGGGGTTCGTTGTCCGTGCGATCGTTCGGGTTCCGTCCGGACCCGGACCCGGACTTTGTCCCGAAGTTCGGACGGACCAGCAGAACCCGAACTTCCAGAGGTTCGCTCAACTCTACTCTCTAACAGCGGTAAATCCCCGGCTGTGACTGGCGGGGATTTACCGCTAACGCTCCACCGCCCCCAGTGTGAAAGTAGCCTTACTTGTGAGTCCGCCAGTGAAGTCACTGGCGCATAAGCTCTGAAGGAACGGCATGGCAGCCCTGTGCTGTGAACAGTAGCCCTGTGCCCCAAACAGCAGCTCCTGCACATGTGATGTCATTGTGGCTCATCCAATTACAGGACAGGAGCCCTCCAACCTGGAAGGAAGATTGAAGCCCTGTCAGCAGTGACAGTACACTGCTGGAGGGCTTTGTTTTAAGGCAAGTTTCACACAATGTGCTAGCATGCGATGCATACTAGCACATTATAACTTTGCCTTGCAGGTTTAAAAAAGAAACATAACAGCAGTTTACTACCGCTTTAAAACAGATGTATGCATTGCCCCATAGACAACAATGCACCTGTGTTTACATGTCTAAAATAAATTAAATGCTACATAGCTACAAATGCAGTGTCTTATATCTTGGCTAACACTTTGTGCCTTATATCCTATAGACCTATATATTCCATTATAAGTTGCTCATACTTTTGCTGTTTAATTGATATTTATCTTATATTATAGAGATTGCTAAAGGAGGTACTGGAACACACATAGATGAGAACATAAACCTCCCAGGTGGACAGGGAATCCAGAATTATAGCATAAAGGTTTAGTTTACATATAAGAAGCAGAGGTAAACGTAGCCCATTGGGCTCTACCAATAAGTAAAATATTTTTGGGTGAATTGGCCTTTAAGTTCAATCTTATTTTATTGCAATTTTCACAAAGTGGTTGAAAGTAATAAGTACAAAGAGGGAAGCATAGATACATTACAGTCATAATCCCTTAATATTGTCATATCACAGTTGTTAGTGGAGCAATATAGCAAGTAGATTAGGGATGACAAACAGGAGGCAAATGGAAAAGAATAAGTACAATGCTCTTGGATCATCCATGTCTGAATTAATTAGGCTGAAGGGTCCATAGAATTAGCTAGATGTTGATGTTTCTTCTGTTACAGCGTTAAATGTTGGATGTTATTCTCACATCGAGTATAAAGAAATATTTGAAGAGTAAAATTTAAAGAGTAAAATTTAGTATCCAGGTCTGAGAAAGGGTCACAAAAGAAGGATTAAGAAGAGAAAAGTTGTGTGTTAGAACATTTAAGGAGGTGAAAGGTAAGTAGGGATACTCCATCATGGCTAATGTGGTCCGGGAGAGTCATCTCCCAAGATTCAATCTTGAAACACTGATCATAGTCTAAACCTAGACCATGAGATTCACATTTTTAAAACTGCTTTTCCCTGTCATATTCCTGGGACAACAGACATTCTAGTTCTCTGATAGAATCATGTTTACTTGCCCATGCCTGCGCAGAAGGCATGGTTGTGGATTTCACATAACAGGGTATGACTTTCCTGGCTGCAGTGAGAAAATGTCTCAAGACATCTTTTTTGGAGGATTTTCCAGGTCCTTGGACCACAGAGAGATGCGCTATTATTGGGGATAGTGAGATTTTTGTCACCATGATCTTGCAATATAAATTAAAAATTTGTGCCCAAAATGCCTGGATTTTTCAGCAAGTGTACTATTGTTTTAGGGCTCCTTCTCCCAGGTCTAGGTGTAGGAGGGAAGATCTGGATGTGCCAAAGAAATGAGTATAGAGTATAGTGGGGAAACTGTGTGTGTGTTGAGCAGAGATTCAAATGTAGTAGTTGAGTAAGGATATGTGAAAGTGCAGACATATAGTATCTCACAAAAGTGAGTATACCCCTCACATTTTTGTAAATATTTTATGATATCTGTTCATGTGACAACACTGAAGAAATTACACTTTGCTACAATGTAAAGTAGTGAGTGTACAGCTTGTATAACAGTGTAAATGTACTGTCCTCTGATAATAACTCAACACACAGCCAGTAATGTCTAAACCACTGGCAACATAAATGAGTACACCCCTAAGGAAAATGTCCAAATTGGGCCCAAAGTATCAACCATTATTTTCCAGCACTGCCTTAACCCTCTTGGGTATGGAGTTCACCAGAGCTTCACAGGTTGCCACTGGAGTCCTCTTCCACTTCTCCATGATGACATCACAGAGCTGGTGGATGTTAGAGACCTTGCGCTCCTCCACAGATGCTCAATAGGTCTGGAGACATGCTTGGCCAGTCCATCACCTTTACCCTCAACTTCTTTAGCAAGGTAGTGGTCGTCTTGGAGGTGTGTTTGGGGTCATTATCATGTCAGAATACTGCTCTGCAGCCCAGTCTCCGCAGGGAGGGGATCATGCCCTGCTTCAGTATGTCACAGTACATGTTGGTATTCATGGTTCCCTAAATGAACTGTAGATCCCCAGTGCTGGCAGCCCTCATGCAGCCCCAGTCTATGAAACTCCCACCACCATGCTTGACTGTAGGCAAGACACACTTGTCTTTGTACTCCTCACCTGGTTGCCGCCACACACACTTGACGCCATCTAAACCAAATTAGTTTATCTTGGTCTCATCAGACCACAGGACATGGTTCCAGTAATCCATGTCCTTAGTCTGCTTATCTTCAGCAAACTGTTTGCAGGCTTTCTTGTGCATCATCTTTAGAAGAGGCTTCCTTCTGGGAAGACAGCCATGCAGACCAATTTGATGCAGTGTGCAGCGTATGGTCTGAGCACTGACAGGCAGACCCCCACCCCTTCAACCTCTGCAGCAATGCTGGCAGCACCCATACCTCTATTTTCAAAAGGCAACCTCTGCAGATGACGCTGATAATGTGCACTCAACTTCTTTGGTCGACCATGGCGAGGCCTGTTCTGAGTGGATTGCACACAAATGATATTATTCCTACGCTCAGAGGGGGATGATGTCCTGTGCCAATGCTTCTACACTGAGCCCATTTAACAGATGCTTTTGGGTAATGGGCCGCCTTGCTGCCACTGTTGAACCGGGCAAGTCCAAGAATGCTATGGCAAAAACAGAAAACAATGGCACACTGGCCTTGCGCATTACCTTTGACAAAGCTTTTATAAAAATATAAAATGAATATACTCACAAACAAGCTTTTAAAAACAGCATTCCAAACAATGGTGTAATCTTGCCTTTTCGTCAATACGTCACAACCGGCTGTACTCACACCCTTACGGCTCACGCGTTTCGAGGTGTTTTCGCCTCTTCCTCAGAGCCTAATGCTCACCAACTTAACCTCAAATTTATACATTCAATAATTAAATAGTGGGAGGTCGGTCCGCATGGCCCCGCCCCTGTTCTGCGGCGTGTGCCATGCAGAGGGCTATTTGCACGTTCCACCCACCGGTCACTCCAACCACATACACCAGACCCACGTGTCCCCATGTGCAGTATCTGTCACAAATCTAAAGGTGAAATGTGAAATATTCATAACAATCACAATAATCAAGCTTACTGTCTCATGATCCACCTGAGAAATTTATAGTACAATGATCTGAACTTTAGCTGCTTTCCTTCTTATTATATAGGTGTCTTACCAGCTCTTTATTTTCTTTTTTTGAGGGTTACCCGGATTACCTCTGATCGGCTGACACCTCCTTTTCTCTCCTTTGCCTTTAAGCTTGCAGGTAGGCATGCAGATGCAACAATCCACTTACGGCTATCATAATCCACTGGTTGCATCCCTCCTCCTCCTGCACATGGGACGCCAGCTTTGAGTTTAATTACTTCACACATAGGAACGTTCCTATGTCGGCCTCACGACGCGTCATCTGAGAGGGACCGACAGATCCTCGCTCCGCCCCCTGTATAGAGGTTGTTATGGGAACCAGGATATACTATGCCTCTAAGCTTCTTGCGATGCGTCCTCCGGGCAGAACCGGCAGTTCCTCGCGTTTTCTGAGTGGAACCTGTCCTTTTAAAACCGCTATATGGTCTTGGCCACCGTGCTGCAGCTCAGTTTCAGGGTCTTGGCAATCTTCTTAGAGCTTAGGCCATCTTTATATAGAGCAACAATTCTTTTTTTCACATCCTTAGGGAGTTTTTTGCCACGAGGTGCCAAGTTGAACTTCCAGTGACCAGTATGAGAGAGTGAGAGCAATACCACCAAATTTAAACACACCTGCTCCCCCTTCACACCTGAAACCTTGTAACATTAAAGAGTTCCATGACACCAGGGAGGGAAAATGGCTAATTGGTTCAAATTTGGACATTTTCACTTAGGGGTGTACTCACTTTTGTTATCAGCGATTTAGACATTAATGGCTGTGTTGAGTTATTTTGAGGGTACAGCAAATTTACACTGTTATACTAGCTGTACACTCACTACTTTACATTGTAGCAAAGTGTAATTTCTTCAGTGTTGTCACATGAAAAGATATAATAAAATATTTACAAAAATGTGAGGGGTGTACTTACGTTTGTCAGATACTGTAGATTACATAAAGGATTAGGACTGGTTGTTTTTACAAGCACTTATCTGTTTCTTTGTAAGTAGTTTGCACGTTTTAAAATAAAAGTTTCCATACGGTTTTACACTATATGGCTCTCCCGGCTTTCTTTTCATGTTGATACTGGTTATCTTCTTTTGCCGTTGGGGTGCTCATGAGGACATAGTGGTGACCCGGAGAATGTCTATTTCCCTTAACAGGCACCTTTAAAATTGACGTGCCTTTTTTATCTCTTTCTGTAGTTAAAGAGTCCACCAACTCCGGTAAGAGTTTTCAGTACAAACAAAGGTAGTGGTGCACTCTAAGAAGTTGTGGTGTCAACAATATCAACTGATAGTGTATACCAAGATTTACTTCACTGATTCACTTCTTGATTGGGACAATTTATATCACAGCTATTTCTCTTTGGGACTGTTTATTTTCATATATGTATATTTACTAAATATGTTTTTATATCTATTTACTTAATAAAGGAGTCATGGGGCTCAGGTAGTTTGATAGTCGTAGGGTGGATATTGCATGATCTCAAATGTATAGTATATGTCTTGTAGGTTCTGGTAGAGAAAGGGAACCTCAACACTTTAGGGTAGATATCCAAAGTAGAGCACATAAGTCTACAGGGGTCATGTAACTTTCTATTTTGACCCATAATTTAATGAGAGAAGCATCTGGTATCTCTGCCCAACCCTGACGTTTCGAGAGTGTGAGAGTTCTATAGCAAAATTTGGGCCGTAATCTGTTGCAGATGAACTTGGAGAATAGTCTGGGGAATTTCCAAAAATAAAATGTGGGGATTTTGAGGGGAGCCTGCCAAGCAAAGAAAGATGTTTTGTATTGTAGGTATCGAGAACTAAATTTTACATGAAAGTGAAAGGAAGTTCAGTAAATATAGGTGTGAAACATTTGGTGGTAGGTGGATCCCCAAATAACGTATCGATGTAGAGCAAATTTATTTAAGAGTTCTGATTTGGAATAGCTGACTTTGACATTTCTAAATGTACTAACTCAGGCATCCTCATTACTAACTCTTTGGAATTTGTGTAGCATCGAAAGGGTTGAGGTGAGAGGTTATGTCATATACATCAACAAGTCATCAGCAAAAAGAGCCAGTTTTGAAGGAAGAGGGCCTACTGAGAAACCTACAATATTGAGATTCTGTCTTAAGGCTATCGCTAAATGTTCAATAGTGATAATATACAAGGTTGGGGACAGAGGATAATCCTTTTTGGGTGCCAATATGAGGAATGTGGGAGAATAGGAATCATTTACTCTAAATCTAACTGACAGTAAGGCCTATCTGTTCAAGGGACAATTTTGGAAACTTCCAGTTTATGAGATCAAGCACCTTTTCTGCATCGACAGACAAGAAGCAGAGAGGGGTATTATGCTGGTGAGCATGATTCATTAATAGGATTGTTTTTAATGTGCCTTCTGCTTGCTTTTTTAAGGTTGAAGCCTCTTGTTCACTTACGAAGCCCACCTAATCCACATGGATTAGGCAGGACAACAATGATTGTAATCTGTTCGCTATAGTTTTAGCGTAGATTTTTAGGTAAACTCCTATCAGCAAAATGGACTTAGAGTGAAGAGAATGGTCTTAAGTTATAAGTGAGATATGGTCTTTAAGGATTTGGGGGGGGGGGGGGGGCTAGGATCCTGTTCCCAGTGAGTTAAAGACTTTAGTTAAGACTAGGAGAAGCAGAGGGGAGAATGATTTGTAAAACTAGGGTGTAAACTCATCTGGGCCTGGGCTCTTTCCCAGGCAGTGGCGACTTCTTCTTCAGTGAATGGAGTTTCCAGTGAGTTAATAGTCAGGTTGTTTAATGTAGTTAGAAGAGAGGCCACGATGTAAGCCTCCATACCTGCTTCATAGTGCTTTTTAGCACAAGGAGGAGATTGGTCAGGAATGGCGTATAGGTTTTGGTAGAAGTTGCTGAACATAGCTGTGTTATAAACGTATGTGTCACTCTAGCGTAAAGGGTTCCCTACAGGGATTCACAGCATTTATTACTAAATTTAAATTGGTGTATTGTAATTTTGTTTGCAAAGGAGACAGCAGAGACCTCATACAGTTCACAAAAGTGAGATTTGACTGTGGAGTTTTTAGAAAGAGTCAAAGCAGAAAGCAAATTGTTATGGTTAGTTTCTAAGTCTCCAAGTTTGTTGCATTAGTTATAAATTCAGCCTATTCTCTTTCCAGATGAGCACCTTGTTGAATAAAGATCCCCCTGATGACCGCATTCAGAGCTTCCCACAGGAAAGGTAATAGGGTTGAGTCAGACACATGATCATGTAAAAAGTGTTGAATCGTGTTTGCTATTCGTGTATGACAGTCTTAGCTTCTAACAAAGCATCATTGAGATGCCATGTCCATTTGCGCATTGTAGTGGAAGGGATTGTGAGGGTAAGGAACACTGGGGAGTAATCTGACCTTATCATGGTGTCAATAGTCTAAGTAACTGTGGTCTATAAAGAAGTAATCAATGCAACTGTATGATCGGTGGGCCAGAGAGAAAAAGGTGTAGTTTTTAGCCTGAGTGTGTAGTACTCTCCAGATATCTACTAAATGATGATCATGAAGTGCACTTCATCACTTTTAATTTGGAATATGAGATGGTGGAACGAGAGGTGGAAGAGTCTAGGTGTGGTTTCAGGGGGAATTTAAAGTCTACCATCTGGTATTTCCAGGCAGTTGGTATTGCCATTTTGGCCGCCAAAAAAACATAAAATATATCAAGGTCTTTGTGTGTCTAGGAATTCCTTTTATGGGTTTGTTAAGTAAAGCCACTTTGGGGTCTTTGACAATGTCTATCATATCATCCAGTAAATCAAAGCATGTACTTTTATCCACTTGCCCACATCCCCAGAAGCATAGCAGGGAACATTTTGGCTACAGCTTGGAGAGGTGCTCAGCAATGAGATACCATCAGGGTATTAACTTATAGCTGGCTTCAATTAGAAAAACAATCATAATACCCATATGCACTCAAAGAGCCCAGGCATTCCAATCATCCTCAGGGATCTCTGCCCCCAAGTTTCTCTCCCGAACGCAAGCCTGTAGGGAAGTTTAGTAGCAGCAGTAGCAAATTGTCTATACAGCGTTGAGAAGTCACCCCTCTGAGTCTTGCCGCATCTGTTTTTGTAAGCTGTTAGACTTGCAATGTCATCAATAGTTTGTTGAATTGTGCATATAAAATGTAAAATCTGCTATAAGTGGTAAAGCTCAGAGGGTGGCAACTCCAACTGTTGGGTGAGATAGGAAGAGGGACATATGCCCTTATGGTTAAGGAAATTACCTACATTAGTAGAGTCCCTTATTTACCCACCAGTGGAATTCATAGGGCATAAGTCAGGCGGGAAGGCCAGATTTCAAAATATGGGTGCCACTGGGGTGTGTAGGGACCGTAGCGGAGCTGGCCTGCAGGAAGAATCCCATAGTTGTAGGGAATGGGAGAGTGTCGAGCCAATCTATGTCCCTTGGGACCCCAAATAAACGTAAGTAATCAAGTTTGAAATTTATGAAGCTCCATGGTTGAGATGGCCACTGGTCAAGTGTCAAGCTCCTGGCGGTGGAATCTGTCTTATGCAGGAAGCATCCACTCTTACGGCCCTGATTCTTAAACCCCTGGTAGAGTAGACAGGGAGTTCGGGAGTGCAGGGGGCACGAGGGCTGGACTGGTCCACTGATGATGATGATGTGAGATGTCCAATGATGGCTTGTGCTAATGGAAGTCGGTGGTACAGGCTGGGTTGGCAACTGGCTGACAAATGCGGTACAGAAGGAGCAGGCACAAGGGTGGTCAGAAACAGGCAAGGTTGGCAGCGGGCTGGCAGCAGAGGCACAAGGGATAATCCAAAAGAGTGGTCGTGGGCAAGCAGAGGTTGGTGCAGGCGGAAGACAATCAGGGTCAGGGTAAGCCGGGTCTCAGGAACACAGAAACTCAGGAACAGAGAACAGTCTCTCAGGTGCACTAAAACACTGTAGAACGGACAGCACTTGCACCCTGGTGCTGCCTGTTTAAATATGCAGTCTAGCGCCAATGACAGCACACTCCCGTGCACGCCCATGCACAGGAATAGGCATTCCAGCTTAATTGCTCAGCTGAGTTGAAGACGATTCCTGACAAGGGGCAGCCTCCAGATGCCCCGGCGGGCATTTCTTCCAGAATGATTTCTCCAGAAAGTGTTGATCAGCTGTTCCGCATGCACATTTGCTTCTGGTTCCCAAGAGTTCTCCTCAGGCCCGTATCCTCTACACTTAACCGGGTTCTATAGGGAGCCATCCCTCCTCCTGTATGCCAAGATGGCTTCAATTTTAAACTCCTCCTCCCCATCTTCTAGAACTGGTTCTGGTGGAGGAGTTGACCGTCCCAGAAAGGGATCAGTGACTATAGGTTTCAGCAAGGTGACATCAAAAACCGGATGGATCCGTAAAGTAGAGGGCAGATCAAGTTCATATGCCACCCGGTTGATTTTCCTTTTCACAGGGAATAGGCCAATGAATCTAGGCCCCAGCTTCTTTGAAGGACAAGTCAATTTTAGGTTCCTAGTGGCAAGCCCGGTCACCTGGTTGGAGATCCAATTCTCCACGCCTCTTCTTGTCATACGCATCCTTATTGTGCTCCTGAGTTTTGGATAGTGTTTCCTGTATTCATCTCTGATTTTTCTCCAGGAATTTTGCAGTTTCTAGAACAGCTGGTACCGAACTTTCAGAAGTCAAACTAGGTAAAAATGTAGGATGGAACCCGTAGTTCGCCCAGAATGGGGACTGTTTAGTAAATGAATGGTGTTATTAAATTTTGCCAGTGGTAGTAGTGTGACCCAGTCAGTCTGCGAGAAGGATGAGAAACAATGGAGGTACTGCTCCAGGGTCTGATTTTTCCGTTCAATTTGACCATTTGTTTGAGGGTGGTAAGCAGTTTAAAAGGCCAACTCAATATCTAGAGATGAACAGAGTGCTTTCCAGAACTGGGGAGATGAATTGGAGTCCGAAGCTATGCTGGTGGGTACTCCGTGAAGGCGGACTATCCCTTTAATAAAGATTTCCGCTGTTTCAGCAGCGGTGGGAGTGCCCTTCATAGGGAGAAAATGTGCCATCTTTGTCAAGCGATCCACAACAACAAAGATAGCGTTATGTCCTTCGGCTGGTGGATACTCCACGATAAAGTCCTTTGAAATCCTGGACCAGGGCCTTTCAGGTACTGACAGAGGGTTTAATAAGCCCCAGGCTCTGGCTTTACAAGTCTTGTTCTGAGCACATGTGGAACAGGTATTGACGTATTTCTGGCAATCTTCGCCCACTGACGGCCACCAAAAGGAGCGTAGAAGTATCTCAGTAGTCTTACAAGCACCGAAAGGTCCAGCCAATTTATGGTCATGGCAGAGTTGGAGTACGGTTAGGCATTGTTCCTTGGGGATGAAAATTTGATTGCTGTGCCACCACAGCCGGTCCTTTGTCACTAATCTGGAATCAGGTGGCCCAGAGGAAATGGCGATAGTTTGCCTGATTTCAGACAACAGGTCTTCTTGGGACAGAAGGAAATTCCTTGGAAGAAGGATGGTACCCGGGGAAGCCGAAATTCCAGACTCACAGAACATCCGAGATAAGGCATCAGGTTTCACATTCTTCGACCCAGGCCTGTAGGTGATATGGTAAAGAAATCGGGAGAAGAAAAGAGCCCAGCGGGCCTGGCAGGGTTTCAGTCTTTTAGCTGTTCTTAGATATTGCAAATTTTTATGGTCGGTGTAGATCAATATGGGGTGCAAAGCTCCTTCCAAAATATATCACCATTCTTCCAGGGCCAATTTGATGGCCAACAGCTCTCTATCCCCTACATCATATTTCTTTTCAGGGGAAGAGAGTTTGCGAGAAAAGAATGCTATAGGATGGAGTAGGGCTTTGGAGCCTTGCCTTTGGGATAACACAGCTCCTACAGCGGTCTCAGAATCATCTACCTCTAGAACACAGGGCAGAGCTGGATCTGGATGCTTCAGGACTGGCGCTGAGGTGAAAAGTCTTTTCAAGGTCTGGAAGGCCATTTGGGCCTCTGTGGTCCACTAAAATCGCAAATTCTGCTTAGTGACTTGAGTGATTGGCCAATCCAGGATAGAAGAAACCTTCTGTTGGTCCATGGTAATGCCAGTGACAGAAATGACCAACCAAGAAACTGAATGCTGGAATGCTCGAAAGCACACTTTTCCGCCTTGGCATACAGTCCATGCTGCCAAAGCCGACTTAACACTCTGCGGATGTGCCCACGGTGTTCCTCCAGGGATGAAGAGAAGATCAGTATATCGTCAAGATATATGATGACAAATAAGTCTAGGTAGTCTCGAAAGACATCCTTGACGAGATGTTGGAATGTTGCTGGGGCATTACCCAGTCCAAAGGGCATGACTAAATATTCAAAATGCCCGAAACGGGTTCGGAGGGCGGTCTTCCACTCATCGCCTTCCCAAATACAGATGAGGTTATATGCCCCACGAAGATCCAACTTGGTAAAGACTGCGGCGGAACCCAATCTCTGAAACAGTTCTGGAAACGACGGTAGAGGGTAGCGGTTCTTGATCGTTATTTTATTTAGTTCTCTGTAATCAATGAAGGGTCTCAATGTATGATCCTTCTTCTCAACTAAGAAAATCCCAGCACCTGCGGGAGATTTGGAAGGCCAGATGAATCCCTTCTCTAGGTTATCGTCCAGATAGGATTTGAGGGCCGATAGCGCCAGCTCTGACAGGGGATAAATCCGGCCAAACGGTACCTCTGCTCCAGGTAAGAGCTCTATCGGGCAGTCGTAAAGCCAGTGTGGGAGAAGTTTCTCAGCTCCCTTCTTACTAAACACGTCCAAGAAGTTGTGATAAACAGAGGCGACTGCTTGGCGGACCTCAGTATCAGGATCAGAGTTCAAGCTTAAGAGAGTGGGGCCGGCCTCATTCGGTTGTGATAGACAGTGCTGGGCACAATAATTGGACAAAAATTGAATTTCCCCGGAGATCCAGTTAATGCATGGGCTGTGAGCTCGGAGCCATGAGAGGCCAAGGATAATAGGGAAAAAAATAGAGTCTAATGCGTGACGGTGCCGGATTTTATGGTGGTTCCACCCGCTAGGCGGATAAGCATCTTATGAGCCTTAGGATGTAGAGGGACCTGATGTTGTGTAGCAAAGGCTTGATCCAGAAAATAGCTACATGCTCCGGAATCAACGATTGCCAGAGCCAGGATATTCCCTCCAGGAAGCTGTAAGGCAATGGAGAGAGTAAGGTGAGAAGTGTTACTGAAAGCAGGAGCCTCTTCTTTTACCTCTTTCATGGGACACTTACCAAACTTGGCAGGACAAGATCTCACCATGTGCCCAGGCTCTTCACAGTACAGGCACAGATTGAGGGCCCGCCGATATTGTCCTCCTCAGGCGTAAGGGATGAGCGGATAAGCCCTATCTGCATCGGCTTGAGGGGATCCAGAGGAGCAGGAGCAGAGGATTCAGAAGCAGGGACAGCAGGAGTCGGATAGCTGGGCACATGGGGCATCATCCAAGTCAGACATAAGGGGCCAGGGGACCTCTCAGCTCTGCGCTCCCTGAGGTGTTGGTCGATCTGAATAGCCAAATTGATAAGGGCTTCTAGGGTGTGAGGCACTCCGACATGGGCCAACTCATCCTTGACAGTCCTAGGTGAAACTGGTAGCAGAGGGCTGAGTCATTCCAGGCCGTGTCTGCACTCCAACGCTGGAATTCGGTAACATAATCTGCCATCTGCTATATAAAATGGCTTTAGACTCTGAAGGGCATCCTCATCCAAGTTAATATTAAACGCTTCAGATTTTTCCTAACTGACCCTTAGGCCAGATATATTGTCGAAAACACCCTAGCAATTCCAATAGCGATAGGAGAGTGGAGTGTGGCGAGGTGAGGAAAAGCAATAAGTCGTCTGCAAACAATGCACATTTATGTTGTTTATATCCGGATGAGAGCAAATTGCCAGGGTTTCAATGGCAACAATCAATAAAAGGGGGGATAGGGGGCAGCCCTGTCTAGTGCCTGACTATATATTAATAGGATCAGAGGATCAGAGATGTAGCCCTTTAATCATATCTGAGCAGAGGGGTTACTACACAGGGATCGAAGAAAGGAGAGCAACTGAGGGCCAAAGTTCCATCTGCTTAGGATCTGAAAAAGGTAATTCAATGAGATGGTGTTTGGAGGCTTTCCGGGTATCAAGTGAAAAGATGCATACCTTTCTGTGGCCTACCCTTGTCCAAGGAGGACCAAAGCACCAAAATCAGGTCCATGGCCCTTCTAATTTGGTCAGGGGTCTGCCGAGTGGGAACAAACCCCACCCAATCCACATGGGCATAGCGAGCAATAAAGTTATTCAATCTAGTAGAATGCATTTTGGTTAGTAGTCTGAGATCACTATTTATCAAAAAAAAAATCAGACTATACTTTGCTACATAACTGGGGTCCCTATTCAGTTTAGGAATAAGGCACATAAGGGCTTTATTAGAATCAGTGTCAAGATTATCACATTGAAAAAATTAACTAGATGGGGGCCCTAAATAAGGGTTTTTTTATCGTACAGAGCTGTAAACCTGTCTGGGCCTGGAGCCTTTGCAGGTTTAGTTTGTTTATTGGCTTGAAGAACTTTGGCCAGAGTTATCTCCCCCTCTATTAACTATCTATGAGTGTTAAAGGGTAGAAATATGTAGATGGGATACAAAGTCTTTAAACTCCTGCTGATTCTAAGTATGTATATCCTATAAAAATTCTGATAGAACTGTTGTCATAGACGGTCTGGAAGTCAATTTCTGGCAAATAATTTCCCCAGTCGGTTGGCTTGATGGTAAAATTTAGCATTAGTCCATTTAAGATGCTTCTCTGCCTTTGTAGTAAGGCAGTCAACATGAAAATGAGTTTCTTAACCCATCATTATATTGACCTTTTGTTTGTAAAATTGGTAAAAGGGAAATAGGGGGGCACCCAAGGATGAGTGTGGTATCATACACAAAATGTGATCTACTAGGGGAGAGAGATTGAAGATAGAAGAATGTGAGATGTGGATCTAGTGCTTAGCCAGACTTTATAATTATCAAGAACGTGATGCTTTCAGGATATGGGTATAGAATAGAATTACATGACAAACAGCCATAAATATAGATGTAGCAAATCAAATGTTTGGAGCACATATGAATAGAGATAGAATATGAACAGCAGTATGTAGTTAATGTGCCTAAAACAATTTAACCATGTCATAGCAATTAACACTCTAGATATGTGGAGTAGTACTCTATCAGTAGTATGTAGTATATCGGCCAGGACCCTGGTTTGTTACTTATATGACAGTATCCAATATCTGTAGTAAAGTATGAACAGACATACAGTGCCTTGAAAAACGTATTCATACCCCTTGAAATTTTCCACATTTTGTCATGTTACAAACAAAAATGTAAATGTATTTTATTGGGATTTTATGTGATAGAACAACACAAAGTGACACATAAATGTGAAGTAGAAGAAAAATGATAAATGATTTTCAACATTTTTTACAAATAAATATGTGAAAGGTGTGGTGTTCATTTGCATTTAGCCCCACTGAGTCAATACTTTGTAGAACCACCATTCACTTCAATTACAGCTGCAAGTCTTTTTGGCTATGTCTCTACCAGCTTTGCACATCTAGAGAGTGACATTTTTGCCCATTCTTCTTTGCAAAATAGCTCAAGCTCTGTCGGATTGGAAGTAGAGCGTCTGTAAACAGCAATTTTCATGTTTTGCAACAGATTATCAATTGGATTTAGGTTTGGACTTTGACTGGGCCATTCTAACACATGGATATGCTTTGACCTATGCCAGGGGTCTCCAAACGTTCTAAACAAAGGGCCAGTTTACTGTCCATCAAACTTTAGGGGGGCGAACTGTGGCCAGTGGGAGAAGAAAATGTCCTGGTGTCGGTGGGATTAAACAATGCACCATGATTGGTTTTAGGGGGAGTAATACTGCTCCATCGTTGGTATCGCTGAGAGGAATAGTGTCCCATGCTTGTGTCAATGGGAGAAATAGTGCCCCATCAATGGTGTCAGTGAGAGGAATAGTGTCCCATCATTGGGGTCACTGGGAGAAATAGCGCCCTATCATTGGTATTAGTGGGAGGAATAGTGCCCCATTGTTGGTGTCAGTGGGACAAATAATGCCCCCTCGTTGGCGTCACTGGGAGGAACAGTGCCCCATCGTTGGTATCAGTGGAAGCAATTATGCCTCACTGTTCATGTCAGCAGGAGGAATAGTGCCCCATCATTGGTGTCAGTGGAAGGAATAGTGCCCCGTCATTGGTGTTAGTGGGAGGAATAGTGCCCCAATTGTTGGTGTCAGTGGGAGGAATAGTGCCCCATTGTTTGTGTCAGTGGGAGGAATAGTGCCCTATTGTTGGTATCAATGGGAAAAATAGTGCCCTTTCTCTTTTCACCTGAATGCTAAAGGGATGGCCTCAGTTTTAGGTAGCTGTCAGATCATATGGAGTATGGGTCGGACAACCCACCGCATATAAAGCATGTGTCTAAGTATTTTTGAGAAGATGTCGATTGTGGAGCCATCAAAGTCGTGTTAACCACGATGCCATGCTTTGCGCATGATCTCTTCTTTGAGCGTGCAAAAATGTACCCGGCAGAATACATTCCTTGGGTGGTTGGTGAGGTCTCACCTAGGGCCAACTACTCTATGAACTGTGTCCAATTCAATAGCATCATTACATAATGAACATAAGGTTTAGTGATCAGAGTAGTTATTAAATCTGTACCTGTAGCTTCGGGCAGTCCTTTCAGCCTGATATTGAACCTGCAACTGAGGTTTTCACTGTCTTTTATGGAAAGCTACAGGTGTCTGAATAGGGAGCGGTGGTCAGAAGACGATGACTCTAAAGTTAACAGATGAGCTGCATGTTTTGTTTGAGTAAGTGTAAAGGCAGAGATGTTAGAATCAGAGGTTGTTACCTGCTGACAGATGGTGTCCATCTCCCTGCAGAAGATGCTTTCCACTCTCATAGCCCAGGTTTCAAACTAAGTTAGCATGGAATGCCAGGGCTGATGAAGACCTCTCCTCTGAGACTCTGTTAAGTCAAACCACCCGGGTATAAAACCCTACTGCCGTCATACCTGGACTTGAAATGTCAAAAAGAGCAATACCCCCAAAGATGAGTGGGACTTTTAAGGCAGACCAAGTATCAGATTATAGTAAAAAATGAACAATTTGTATTGGTACATTAAAAGACAGAGTCATAGAAAAGGACTATGACACCCAATTTATACATAAAAACAATTGATATGCGATCATAAACAATAAACTTCTCAGAGCTCGACGCGTTTCAGGATCTTGTCCTTTCTTCAGGGGCACATGTACAGAGAAGTGTGTTCTACAATGTAATACATAGAGATTATTATTTGAACTTCCTTTGAAAGTACAGAGACGTAGAGAAACCATCAAGACAAGTTACAAAAATACCTTTGGGAGAAAAGAACAGATTAAATGATTCGCATGTATCAAAAAACAAACTCATAGACCGTATTAAGTTGGAACAACCTATAGGGCGATGGTCCAAAGAGGGGGCCACCGCCGCCGCCACACCTCACCAGTCACCACTGAGCCTCCCAAGAATTGGCCAAACCTGGTGGGACAGTCCAGACTCCTGCGTAGGTACAACCAGAGGAGGAGTTTGATCTGACCCAAATACCCCAGCCAGGTGATGGAGGATTGGGGTACCTGCAAATTAAAAGAAAAATGAATTACCAAATATGTCCGACATACAAAAATTCTCCAAAAATCTATATAATCCTGTATAGATATATATGAATATATATTGGCTAGGTAGCAAAGTATCCAAGTCTCCTCTGAGACTCTGGGAGCTGACAGGCCCACTGGGTGAGTCAGTGCTGGGATCACCTGTGGAGAGTTGTGCAGGCTTGTCAGGCAGGACAGATGCCTCAGTGTGATCACCCCTAGTTGTTGGCAGCTTGGCAGGGGTTTTTGTGGGTACCATCTTGTCTCTCATGGCCTGAGGCTCTGTTGGAGCTGTACACAGGAGATAGATGACCAAAAAAGATCACTATAACTGTCTCCATAGTCAGCCATGCCCCCCTCCCCCGATGGAAACGATACACATCCTTAAGACATTGACAGTTTTATTTAGTTCAGCCCAGCGGACTGAACTCGCCGCACTCTGCAAGAGTGTGCCCATGGCTCGGGTGGACCCGATGTCCGCCAGCGAGCCACGATGACCTGCCAGGGAGAAAGGACGGGGAACCACTGATGTAAACACGGCGGTTCCCCGCTCTGTTAGTGGGCATATAAGAGATCTACTGATCCCTGCCACTGGGATCAGTTAGATCTCTTATGCCCATGGTAGCCCAGCCCCCCCCACAGTTAGAACACGCCTAGGAAACACAGTTAACCCCTAGATCTACCCCTGCAGGTTAACCCCTTCACTGCCAATTACATTTATACAGTAATCAGTGGATATTTAAATTTCTGATCGCTGTATAATATATGAATACATTTGTTTTTTTATATATTTTTTTTTGGATATGTATTTTAGCAAAAAGTCGCTCTTTTTTTGTTTATAGCGGTGATCAGAAATGATGCAGAAGTGATCAAATACCACCAAAAGAAAGCTCTATTTGTGGGAGAAACAACGACTGCGCAATTGTCAGTTAAAGCAACGCAGTGCCGAATCACAAAAATGCTCTGGTCCTAACATGGGAAATCCTTCCGGGGGTGAAGTGGTTAATATTCTGCATAGGGCTTACATGGTCGCTATCAGAGGTCTCAGAATTATTAGCAGTTTCCCATCAACATATTTCAGAAAAGGCTTAAAAGAGAAGTATGAGTTACAAAGAAACCCCAAAACATTCATACTCACTTAGATGGCTGCAGCATCGATCCGAGAACTGAGCAATCAAAGACTGCTGATCGCTCAGCTCTTGGGTCTGCTCTGAGCATGAAGTGTTGACTATCAGACACTGCTCTGTGCTCTGCCCCTCCAGTGCTCATTAGAGAATCAGACTGTGGAGAGGGTGGGAACGGCTGGATCAGGCTCTCCGCACACTGAAAGGTCGAGCCATCTGCTGGTTAGGAATCTGTGTGGATTCCGACATTATTGTCAGGATCCCTTTAGAGCCTGGACCAGCTCGATGTCATCAGCCAACAACAGGATTTAGCCCGCTGTCAGCTGAATCTTGATCACAGGAGTGCAGAAGTAAGTACACTCCTGTGACCTACAGGAGAAGTATGGCCAAAACAGCTTTGGCCATACTTCTTCTTTAAATGTTGGCATAGAATAGCATATTTGGTGGCTCCCGTACTGTATTTCTGCTCACTTCACAGGTTTCTTTAAAACTTTCCAAGAGATCCTGCTGTTCTTCCCAGGTCCCATGGAATGAGATTCTAGCTCACCTACTAGTCCAAAATATAGCTGTGACTACGCAGATCCATATAGGTTTGACATGATGAACACCTACCTTATTGTTTGAATTGGTTATTCAGAAAGGTAATAATGATTTGTGAAAAAAATATCCAGGGGAGGAGACTGAATCTAGTGATAACTTCCTAAAAACTTGGCAACCCCTAGCTGGCTAATTGTGGAATTATGGGTCTGGGAGACATTAAAGTGCTAATATTATATGGATCATACCAAGAGGTTTCTACATCTATTCCTGCTTGAACCTCCATTATGATTTTCTTGCCCTAATGATCATTTTATTTACATTTTACAGCGAAAGTAGCTGCTTCTTCTTTTTGTTGAAACATATTTCTTTCATTACCTGCATTCTATCTAACCTTGTATGCACGGGACCATTTATCCTGTACATAGGGACTATAGCAAATATGTAAGTATTTTGTACTTTATTTTCCAATAAAGCCTTTTTAAATGGCCAGTAGTGATCTTTGGGAATGAGAAAGAGCAGGGCTTGGGCTTTACCTGTACAAAAAATGCTAAATTTGCATATAACTTAAGCATGCTGTATGCCTGTACCCAATGATTATTTTACATGTAGTTTTCACGGAATATACTCTTTTTGAAATGCCCAGGTTTTGTAGATTTACTGTTAAAAAAAGTAATATTTTTAGTAAAGCCCAGAAAGTGTTCACTTTATAGTCTACACCATTTCTATAAACATCCTTCAATGCACCTAGTATTTTCTTGATAATGTGCATACTAACTGGGTTATGGGATATTGAAGCATGCATTAATTATATATTTTTTAAAATTATTTTAGACCTAGACCTTATTTACTCATTTCTCATATTAGAACTGCTATCAAGAGGATCACAACCTGAATTAAAAGCAAAAGTTTGATTCCGATTGGTTGGTTTGGTGCAACAAAATCTAGTTTTATTTCTGACATAATCATTAATAAATACCAATTGCTGCATGTTTAGATTGGCGCTTTGGATGCTGTGCCTAATTTGTAGTGTACTCTGCTACTCTTCTGTTACAGCTAAGACAAATAGAACTCATCCTATCTATATCCTGCTATAAATAGAACTCCATTTCTTTAGGCCAATGCTTAGCCTTTTTTTTTCTTTTGCTTGCAAGGTTCATTATAGATAACTGAGCTACATTATGAAGAGCCAACTTATTTTAGAGCTTCATTTTATTAAAAATTCTAAATCTAATGATTATTAACAGTGATTGCTAAACAATAATCAACTTGCATAAGTCCTGGGTTTATTCATTTTTTATAAACACGTATGTTATGGTTTATACTTGTTCATTGAAAATGGAATCTACAACATACTGTATACTATCCATTCTTACAACTTTATTTGGTGTCTGGATATGTCATATTTAACAACTGTTTTTGGCTTGTATTTAACATGATTCTAACCATTTATTTGTGCTCACCAAGGAGGAACTTAATCATTGCTGGTTACCTGCTGTCTGATCGATAAAAGTGTAAAAAACTATTTATAATGGAAATATGTGTATATAAAGGCATGTGCACAGAGTATGCCAGGTGTGCCTGGGCACACCCTAATCACCCTGTGCTGCACAGATTTGCCATGCGGCTTAGCTGAAGAGAAAGGGGCTGGGGAATCTCTGTTCTCTGTCCCTTTCTCTGTCTCAAAAGTGATATTTCACCAAAGCTCTAAAAAAGTGTAAAAAAAAATAATAAAGAATTATTGTTTAAAAAAAATAAAAATAATAAATATAAACTACTGACACCAATCTCTGCCCTACTGACACCAACCTCTGTCCTGTTGACATTGTTCACTGCTCTACTGACACTGTCCATTGCCCTACTGCTATATATATATATCTATAGATATATATATATATATATATATCTCTATATACATATATATATCTATATATATATATATATATATATATATATATATATATATATATATATATATATCTATATATATACATATATCTCT
>BLSH010213537.1:1779450-1794977 GCA_018402905.1 Glandirana rugosa | reverse complement strand
ATATATATATCTATATATATATATATATATATATATATATATATATATATATATATATAGATCTATATATATACACACACACACACACATGTTTGAGCTTTGGGGTGCACACCCTAATGCAATAAGCGGTGCACACCTATGTGTCTATATATATTCATGCCATATCAGATACTGTATATATATGTATATACGGTACATGACCAAGGATTATCAGAGCACTGTGAGTTCCATGAAATTACTGTGTCACCATAGAATAATTTGTTTAAAATATGATACCTGTAAAAGAAAGGGCAATTTACTTTCTGGCAGCCTATGTTTTGGAATATACAGTGGTAGGTAGTGGGCTGGAATTTTTCTGACATTTTGCTAGCTTAGCTATGGGTTTAACAGTAATTCTTTCATTAATCATGGTCCACATTGCTCGGTTTTTAATTTATTCAAACGTTAAGCTTCTGGTTTTTCATGCTTTGTCCATAGCCTGCTTAAAGATGCAGTGAAAGATACCGTATTTTTCGGCATATAAGACGACTCTTTATAGTAAAAAAGATACCCCAAAAATTGGGGGTTGTCTTACACACCGGGTACTGTAGCTACAGAATGTCCTTAAATATTTTAGCCTGCTGGATGTGACCAAATATGTACTGTAGCTTCTGCTACATACAGAACATCTCTATCATTAATATTTTAGCCCGCTGGATGTGTATACAGTAAGCTTCAGCTACTTACAGAATGTCCCTGTGCTGTAATACTCTATGTACCTCACTGAGCCAATCACGGCAAGCAGTGTATTCTATTAATGCATACAAAGCCTGCTCGGATTGGCTGAGTCAGAGAGGCGGACTTATACAACCTTTTCCAATCCGAGCAGGCTTTTTATACATTAATAGAATACACTGCTTGCCCTGATTGGCTCAGCGCGGTACATACAGTATTACAGCACAGGGATATTCTGTAAGTAGCTGAAGCTTACAGTATACACATCCAGTGGGCTAAAATATTAATAATTTATAATTAATTAATTAATAATAGAGAAGTTCTGTATGTAGCAGAAGCTACAGTACATATTAGGGCACATCTAGCGGGATAAAATATTTAATAGGAGGGGGTAGTCTTATACGGCGAGTATAGGGCAAAACCTATGTTTTAATTGGAAAATTAGGGGGTCGTCTTATACGCCCAGTCGCCTTATACGCCGGAAAATACGGTAATTTGTTTGAAAAGTTTGAGATTAGATCAGCAGAGGTTCCCTTGTGCAAAGGACATGCTTGAAAACTCCATCTTTAAAAGGTTGATGTTTTTTGGTCATAAGATTTTCATAAAAAAAACTGTCAATATATTTTGTGGCAATCCAGTGGCTACCAAATCAGTAACGCTGTATAGAACACTAGGTCAAAGTACATGTCAAGTGAAATCAATTATAATTATAATAAAATGAAAATGACATCTTGTACCAGGATCCGGTTTCAACACAGTATAGGATTATCCAGAACACCCAGGTGAGCATTGATCACAACCATACTCTATGCAGAGACTGTAATATTGTCCACAAACTCCTCATGTAGGAATCCTGCAATCTCACAGACACACAATCTAAAATCTTCTCAATTCACTTTAGCATATTTTTATTCTTCTGCTTAAAACACTACAGCATATGGATCTCTAACATGGCTTTTGTTTCCTCCCTTTTTCCCCCTCTTTTCTTTTTTTGGAGAAACTCCACATCTTGTCTGCTTAAAGTAGGAGTCTAGTCAAATACTAACTAAGCTTAAACCTCCTCCCACACCTCTTCTAAGCCCTATAATAACAACCCTGTAAAGGAAGGATGTCTATACTTAGCTATTCCGGGGGGTCAAGTCACATGATTGGCTCCCAGTACTGGCTTCAGTGTAGAAGAGGGACAGTTGACAACAGATGCTCTATAGTAAGCCTATGGGTGATGCCATCGCCTAGGCTCTGCAGCTGTTGTCGGCAATCTCTCCTCCTCACTAAAGCTGGCCGCTGGGGAGATCATGTGACCAGACCGGAGTGCCCAGGGAATAAGTAAGTATAAACATCTTTCCTTTAGGGCCGGTTCACATTGTAGCGAGGCTGAGCGGCGCGGAGCGGCGCGATGCGGCGCTCCAGGCGATCTCAAAGCGGCTTGCTAGGAGACTTCTATCATAGAAGTCAATGCAAGCCGCCTGAGATCGCCCTAAAAATAGTGCAGGGACCATTTTTCTAATGCGGAGCGAAGCGATTCGCTCCTATTAGAACGGTCCCATTTGCACAGCATTGAGGCGAATTGTCAGGCGACTCAAGTCGCCTGACAATTCGCCTAGATGTGAACTGTCAGCGAAGTCGCGCCGCTCCGCCCCGCTGCAGTGTGAACCGGCCCTTACGGGGTAGTTGGTATAGGGTTTAGAATGGGGCGGGAGTAGGTTTAAGCTTCCTTAGTATTTGACTGGACTTCTACTTTGAAGAAACCTTTCCATTTTTTAGCTCTGATCATGATAAATAAAAGAAAATATGTACAAAACCTCTATACGTAGTTATGCTTTACATGCCAGGCTTTGGATAGGCTTTGCATTGAAGAAAATGGAGCTGGAGCAGGGTTGCCAACCGCCAGTAAATTTATTGACAGTTTGTAAAAATCAGTGATTTTTACAACTGTCTATAAATATCAGGGTCTGATAATTTGTCATGCTGTGCTGACTTTTTAAGTGTAAACCAGGCAAACTACTTGATATGGGTATTGTCAGTGTTTCCATGTTGTGTTTAAATATCAATTGTCTTAGTTTTTAACAGGAGTTCTGTTATTTTTCAGGTTGCCAGTAAAAAATGTGTTCCGCCAGTAAATTTCCCATGTTTTGCCAGTAAAAAACACTGCGGGAGGTTGGCAACACTGAGCTGGAGCAGGATTTCTGCAAGTGAATATTGTAGGTAAATATGTCAAATACTCAAAGTGTACATGCGACTGTGTGTAAAACCATAAAGTGCTGTCCCAAATTAGCAATAAACAATGTTTCTGTTGAGTCCTAGTCAATGTTAAAATGTGAACCTTTATTCAGTTAAGGCTTAGTCATGTCAAATGGTTATCTGTACTGTTCAGGCTGAGTAAGAAAATAAAAGGGTTGATTTACTAATAGTCTGTGCTCTTTGCAAGGGAATTTGCCCCAGAGCTTAGTAAATTTGGTGAAATTTCACTTTGCAAAGAACATCCAATCACGTGCAAAGAAAAAAAACAGCACTCTAAATTAATGACTTGTTAAGGCTTTTAAAATTATGTCTGTTGACAATTATCGGTATCATAGTTTTTTTTTTTTAAAAAAACTAGTTAGTACGAGTGTGCAAAAGTGTATTAGCTTTGGAAGAATAAATCACCTCTAACGTTGGGTGTCTTAAATGTGGATGTAGCTTCATTGTGTAAATTATTAGAATAGTTTTTTAAATTCTAGAATGGGGTGCCTCAAGACTGTCCATAATCTTAAAGGGTGCCTTGATTGGAAAAAGGTTGAGAAACACTGATTTAAACATGTGTCCTAATGGTCTGAATCATATGGCATCTGCATTAGCAAATGTATTACAATGCCACACATGTTGCAAACAAAAACAAAATGAACTGGAGGAGCTACATGTGGGAGATACTCCCAAACAGTTACTGCTCTAAATGAGTAGCTGAATGACCTCCAACCAACAAGTTACTGAAAGCTCAGCAATTATGTCAAAGCTACAATAATGTAACTGCAAACAATAGCTTAACTACAGAATTACAACCTTTGTGATCAAATTGTTTAGTTATATGGCAAAGTGAATTCCTAGCCTCTTTAAATGGAAATTATAATGATTTTATAAAATTCTAAATTGATGTTATAATTGCTACAGTATATATATATATATATATATATATATATATATATATATATAGTATCTACACCCCTCTCATTTTTGTAAATATTTTATTATCTTTTCATGTGACAACACTGAAGAAATGACACTTTGCTACAATGTAAAGTAGTGAGTGTACAGCTTGTATAACAGTGTAAATTTGCTGTCCCCTCAAAATGACTCAATACACAGCTATTAATGTCTAAACAGCTGGCAACAAAAGTGAGTACACCCCTAAGTGAAAATGTCCAAACTGGGCCCAATTAGCCATTTTCTCGGTGTCATGTGACTCGTTAATGTTAAAAGGTCTCAGGTGTGAATGGGGAGCAGGTGTGTTAAATTTGGTGTTATCTCACTCACTCTCTCATACTGGTCACTGGTAGTTCAACATGGCACCTCATGGCAAAGAATTCTCTCAAGATCTGAAAAAAAGAATTGTTGCGCTACATAAAGATGGCCTAGGCTATAAGAAGATTGCCAAGACCCTGAAATTGAGCTGCAGCATGGTGGCCAAGACCATACAGTGGTTTAACAGGACAGGTTTAGCTCAGAACAGGCCTCGCCATGGTCGACCAAAGGAGTTGAGTACACCTGCTCAGCGTCATATCCAGAGGTTGCCTGGAAATAGATGTATGAGGGAAATAGACGTATGAGTTCTGCCAGCATTGCTGCAGAGGTTGAAGGGGTGGGGGTCAGCCTGTCGGTGCTCAGACCATATGCCGCACACTGCATCAAATTGGTCTGCATGGATGTTGTCCCAGAAGGAAGCCTCTTCTAAAGATGATGCACAAGAAAGCCCACAAACAGTTTGCTGAAGACAAGCAGACTAAGGACATGGATTACTGGAACCATATCCTGTGGTCCGATGAGACCAAGATAAACTTATTTGGTTCAGATGGTGTCAAGCGTGTGTGGTGGGAACCAGGTGAGGAGTACAAAGACAAGTGTGTCTTGCCTACAGTCAAGCATGGTGGTGGGAGTGTCATGGTCTGGGGCTGCATGAGTGCTGCCGACACTGGGGAGCTACGGTTCATTGAGGGAACCATGAATGCCAACATGCACTGTGACATACTGAAGCAGAGCATGATCCCCCCTGTTCTGAGACTGGGCCGCAGGGCAGTATTCCAACATGATAATGACCCCAAACACAACTCGAAGACAACCACTGCCTTGCTAAAGAAGCTGAGGGTAAAGGTGATGGACTGGCCAAGCATGTCTCCAGACCTAACCCCTATTGAGTATCTGTGGGGCATCCTCAAATGGTAGGTGGAGGAGAGCAAGGTCTCCAACATCCGCCAGCTCTGTGATGTCATCATGGAGGAGTGGAAGAGGACCCCAGTGGCAACCTGTGAAGTTCTGGTGAACTCCATGCCCAAGAGGGTTAAGGCAGTGCTTGAAAAGAATGGTGGTCACACAAAATCTTGACACTTTGGGCCCAATTTGGACATTTTCACTGAGGTTTAGACATTCATGGCTGTGTGTTGAGTTATTTTGAGGGGACAGCAAATTTACACTGTTATACAAGCTGTACACTCACTACTTTACATTGTAGCAAAGTGTCATTTCTTCAGAGTTGTCACATGAAAAGATAGAATAAAATATTTACAAAAATGTGAGGGGTGTACTCACTTTTGTGAAATACTGTATATACTGTATATTATATGTTCATATTATATCCTATCTTTGTTTTACAAAAATATAAATGTGATACATCAGAATACTAAAGATTCCCAGAGCAACTGTTTGCCTAGGATGCAGTTACACAGAGGCAGGCAGAGAGATGAGTCACTGCTGTGGTTCATTCAGTGCTCATTCACACATAGTATAGTGGCTGGCGTTTTTTCCACACTGGAGCAATACACGTCACAGCTAGGACATATAAAAAACAAATGTTTCCTATGCACCCTGTCCACACTTCAATACGGTGTGGTGAGCTGCAGTAAAATGCACGCATTTAGCATTTGCTTCAGTGTGCTGTGCGGAGGCTTACTTTGTGATGCTTTAAATATAGTTAAAAAAATGTGATATGGTGTGGCGCTTTTTTTTTAAAGTAGAGCATGCACTACTTTTTCTACGTTTTAATGTGATTTACAGCCCATTCAAATGAATGGTCTATAAAATGTCACCGCACGGGAACATGCAGGCAGGGCTGCTGATAATGCAGTACAGCTGGTCCTGTTGTACTGGGTCCAGGCCTCATCAGCTAAACAGGTGGACCCAGGGCACATTTATTGTATGCCTAAATTAATAACTGGATTTTAATACACTACACCCCTGCTCCAAGTTGTTTCCCAGTGCTTAAACTACATTTCCCTGTGCCCCATCAGGTCAACAGAGGGGCCAAGGAGGTGGAACTTTTTTTTTCATTTTCGGGGCCTAGGGGGGTAAAAGTCAGTCCCGCAGTTTTGTTTCACCCTGGGGGTGAAGGGTGTAGGCAGGGATGGGAGGGCCCTTCAGGAAGGCTGTATGGGGCCCCATGATTTGTAACGGCAGCCCTGCATTCAGGAATCGCACAGGAGCACATGCTGCATGTTGTTGAACTATCCCTTATGCCAGGAGTAGGCAACCTCGGCACTCCAGCTGTGGTAAAACTACAAGTCCCATGAGACATTGCAAGACTCTGACAATCACAGGCATGACTGCTAGAGTCAGAGGCATGATGGGATTTGTAGTTTCACCACAGCTGGAGTGCCGAGGTTGCCAACCCTGCCTTATGCTGTGCACCGGGCCTTATGGACACAGCCCAGCTGTCTCCACTTAAACTCATATGGTTTTGTCTCTCAGACAACCCTTCCCTGCCAGCAATGGCTCCCCCAGTGTCTTTTAACATTATTATTAGTATTCTACAAGTTGTATATAGCACCAACAGTTTGCACAGTGCTTTACAACATGAGGGCAGACAGTACAGTTACATTATAATTAAATACAGAAGGAATCAGAGGACCCTGGTCTTTAGAGCCAACAATCTAGGAGCATCTTTTCATTCTAACAATCAGTTCACCGGACACAATATAAACATATAAATATGATCCGTTCATATTGGAAATGTTCTTTTTTTAGCTATAGTTTATAATTGTATATGCATATGGACAACCATATTTGCATATTGCATATACATGCTGTGCTTCCTGCTTCAAAATGTAGCACAGTAATTGAGTTTTACTGCTACTCTTGGAGGCTTTTAGGTGGATTATCCTGAATTGAATATCACAGAGCGGTTGTTCAACATAAATGCTGATGGCAGTTTCTGACAGAGCAGGAGAGAGAGAAGCTGAAAATTGTGCACAAAAAGCTTGTAATAAAATATTGATTTAGGTAAAGGAACTTACAATAAAGTAACCACACTGAAAATGCTAAATATTTTCACATCAAAAGCTTTCCCAGTTATTCCTAAACTGTAAACCTATCTTTCAAACAGAGAATGATTGCTGCAATCCTAGCGTACTTCCTATCAGATGTTTTACTTGAAATTCACATGATTCAGGATGCCAACAGAGTGCTATATTATATGTCATAAAAACCTTCCTTATTTTATTCTAACACTATAAATATGTATAAAAGTAATCTCAATGCGGTTCTTAATATTTTTATGTTAACGCTTAAAATCTTGTTATTAATGTATAGATGCTATTAATACATTCATGAAGCAGCATAACAAAATTGCCAGAAGAAACATCAAGTGCACTTAATCTGTTATTATGTAAATTAATGGTGATTTTTACCCTAAATTTGGTTCTCATTTTAACAGTAATCTTATGTAATCCCTGATGTATGCAAATTCACATCCAAGAGAACTGGGTGATCTGTCATGACTCATTTTATTACCTCTACCTTTAGAACCAGAGAGGATTGAAAGTCTAACTTCTTGAAGTGTTTGCAACTCACTTTTCTTTATTTAAAATCGATCTATGCAGATATAAAAGACACAAATGAACACAGGTCTTTAGTCATTAAGGGCCGGTTCACCCTAGGAATCACACAGGAAAGCGCTGTGCATTCCTTTTGAATGGGCTGAAATCACCCTGCACCAAAAGTAGTGCACTCCCTACTTTTAGAAACTCCCTGCAACCGCATCCCATGGTACTTCTGTACTATACGATCCGGTGTGGGCAAAAGCACTACATTAGTGACCTGCATTTGGGGTGTCATTAACTTAAAATTGACACCTGCTGCAGATCGCAACTGTTTGTGAATGCAATGCAGGGAAATGCACACGGAATGTGGGTTTCCCGTATGGCTTTCTGGTGTGAATCAGCCCTAATACATCATAAAATGTAATTATTTTTTCTAACCTCCTTAGCGGTGATCCCGAGTGTGGCTTGGAGTGAGTTTTCACTACCAAAAGCCGTAACCCTGAGCCACACTCGGGATTGCATCGGGGGAACCAAGCAAAGTTACTTACCTTGTCCCCTGGATCCTGCGATGTCCTCCCGCTGTGTCCTCCGCCCGATGTACTGTGTGCCAGGCTCCGTTCCCTGCGAGCGTTGCATGGGGGCGGAGCCCGGCAGCAAATTCAAAAAGTGAAACACACATAACACATACAGTACACTGTAATCTATAAGATTACATTACTGTATCAAATCATTTCACATCCCTTTTGTCCCTAGTGCTTTGTCCAGTGCCCTGCATGCACTTTTATATTATATATGCCATTCTTTCTACCTGGAAACTTGAGAATGTCCATGGCATCCAAAAAGCTCCCCTTTACGTCAAAAGCGTTTTTTCACCAGCTAGAAAACAGCGATAGTAAATAAGAATCATTTGCAAAATTGAGTGATACTGATTGGTGGGGAAATTTATCATCAGACCATGAAAGTGACGACAGCGACAATTCTGCAACTGAGCAAATTTCAGTGTTTTTGATTTGATTACATTATTGAATACATTTTATTAATATTATATTATTATTTTTTATAATTAATTATAGTTATTTATTATATTATAATTTATGATATCCTTGTTTCAAACTTTATCATACCCGGGATGTCTACTAGACTCTTGTTTGGACAGATTTAAGTGAGTTATTCCTAAGAATTACATGCCTACAATATAAAACGCCAAATTTCTATGCAAAACAATGTACCGCTTTGAGATGCAAAAACCTGACATAATCATACCGCAAGGGCTGTTAATGTAAGCTGGATAGGTATTTCAATTTAAAGTGGTTGTAAAGGCTGAATGTTTTTTACCTTCGTGCATTCCATGCATGAAGGTCAAAAACCTTCAGTGTGTAGCTCCCCCTCAGCTCCTCCAATACTTACCTAAGCCCAATCTTGATCCAGTGATGTGCATGAGATCCGAGGCTCTCCCGGGTTTCTCTCTCTTTATTGGCTGAGATGCAAGAGCCATTGGCAGGAGAGGCGGGGGGGGGGGGGGCTGTGTGTATGGACGAAGAGAGCCGGCTTGGGAGCGAGCATGCACCAGTGCCCTCATAGTAAGCGGCTTGCTATGGGGGTACCTGAGCAGGCTTGCCCCCAAGCTGCTGGTCTGTGTGTCTGTTCACACGTGGCTTGACCTCGCCCCCACTCTCTTCTCACTATGATTGACAGTAGCAGGAACCAATGATTCCAGCTGCTGACTCAGTCAATGAGGATGAAGAGCAGCTCCTGTGCACATTGCTGGATCGAGATGGGACTCAGGTAAGTATTAGTGGGGCCTGGAAGGGCTGTTGCACACAGAAGGTTTTTTACCTTCATGCATAGAATGCATGAAGGTAAAACAACTTGAGCCATTACAACCACTTTAAGGTCAGTAACAAGCAGATGATAAGCAGCAAACTCAGCAGGCAAGTCATAGTCAATAACAAAAGAGCAGGTCACAGAACAAGCTAGGTTGGTGAAGAAAGAAGAAATGCAGATCAGTTTTGCACCTTAAGAGCTCATTTACGCTGCCATCGCCCTCTGAAGACCGATCCATAGTGTCATTTGACCTAACGCCCAAAAGCCTGTACCACCGTGCTACAATTATGTGTATTGCAAGTGGATGGTTGCGGGGTGGTTGTTCTGCCAACCGAAGGCAATTGGGGGATAATTGTCCAGCCCCATCAGCTTAAGATGTGGATCAGCAGTGCGTTTTTACCACCCACCCTCAACTGCAAGTGTAACCAAGGCCCACCCTAAATGAAGCTTATAAAGACTTTTTTACCTGGCTGTGACAGGCAAACAGGGAGATGTTCAAGGGAATAGAAAGTGGGTATAGGCAGCGTGAGGTGGACATAACACAGGTTTACTTTAGGACTGGGAAGCAAAGACAACACATTTTACTGGGCATCTGGTTGGAGAGTTGAGAAGATTGAGTTGAGGAAGAATTTTTAGTAGGCTATATTTAAATATATTTAAAAAGTTTAAACGCTTAGCCATTTGAAACTATAGAAATGGCTTTGTTTTGACTGCAAACCTGCTGTAAATCATTCACATGCTGTAAATCATTCACATGTGAGATGATACCAAGTATGTTTTAATAGCGGGTTAGTATCTGAATACTTTTACTATGTTGGTAGAATAGACTTTGATGACTGACTGGAAGGAGGTTTCATTTATAACCTATAAACGTTAAACCTATTTATAGCCTAAAAACTTTCAAATAGTGGTACCTGTACCCTCAGAATACTTCTGGTGGGTTCAGGAGGTGATGCATTGCATGCATTCACTTGAGTGGGTAAACAAGCCTTAGTGCTTACAAACTGTTTTGAGAGATTAGCAAATAAAATAATATTAAATGTAGATGCGTAGCAACATAGTGGATAGGAAAACATTTATCCAAAGACATGCTGATAGGTAGATTAGATCCTGTCTAAATTGGCCCTAGTATATGTATGAATGTGAGTTAGGGGCCTTCAATTGTAAGCTCCTTGAGGGTAGGGACTTATTTGAATGCGCTGCGTAAATTGACAGCGCTATATAAGTACATAAATAAATAGACAGTTTGAGGGTGTTAATAAAACAGCCCCATGTCCAGAGGTTCTTGAGATGAATTTAACCATACCAATGGGTTGTTGGTTAGCACTGGCTTCTATAAAGGCGTCTTTACAATAATACAGGTCAGAAACACTAATCTGAGTCATCGGATTGGATGAAAATGTTCATATACTTCACCAGAAATTATGAAACCATAAAGGTGCCTAATAAAAAAAGGAGGCATATAGGTACATTGGCTCAGTACAGTAAATCAAAAACCAATGCACCTATCCCGCACTTGTCAAGGAATGCCTCTGATTTACTATCTCATACTTGTACCATAGGAACACATCATTTTTCCATGACAAGTCAGACTGACGTATATAAATAGATGTGGGGTTTCCCGACGGGGAAAAAATGTCATGATTGAATGGTATCATTTCACGTATGCATTTGCTCAGATGTTATCTTCAGTTTGATTTTTACTCATGGTGTATTTACTCTGTTTGAACCCTTTAGTGACAATCAGTCAAGAAGACGCTGTGCAAAAGAATTTCAGAAGAATAAAATCTCTGTGCTTCATAAAATCTTTATTCCTTTTTTTAAACCAGGGGAATTTCTAAAGGCACCGCTTTAAATAAATAGATACAGTAGCTATTGGCAAAGTCAATGAATAATCGATGATTTAAGGTAGTGTTTCTGGAGCTGTAGAACTGGTATTGCATGAAATGATAGTCTTTAATGTCTGAAACTCTGCTTTAAGACAGCTTGTTTCTAGCTTATTGTTTTATGGTTAGCTGTGTTCAATTAAATCCTAGAAACGAAAGAGGAGGCTGGTTAATGCACATGAATAAGAATCTTTACAATCTTTGATGATCTTTAATGCAAAGAAAATTAATTATTTATAAGGCCAGCAGGCGGGGAGGAGAGCATTGTCATGCAGACAGTTAAATAAAAGACAGTTTAACTGCACAGCTCTGTGATCATTATAAAGCTGAATCCCCAGTGGGATTACATTCAAATAACTAAAGAAAAGATATTGCATCTTTGAAGCTTAAATCTTGTCTGCTGTGAATATAGAAATCAAAATAGCTTTTTGACATTATCAGATATTATCGCTTTACATCATTATTGCATTTAGGCGCTAGAACCAAGAAAATGCGTCTTTACAGCAGATAAATACAAGACTGGACATGGGAGATATCGACCTATCCTCATGTGACATGATCCTTTCCTAATGCAGACAACAGAACATGTGTACAAATTCTCACCCTTTTCTACGTACAGTAGAAAAGTAAAGAACTGGTCATGTTCAGAGGGAGTTCCTCACAGTAAAGGGCCGCATACGTGGGCCAAATATCAGACGGCATTGGCTCTGCAATAGAAACCAGCTGACATTCGTCCCGTGTGTACAGCAGCCGGTCTGGCAGAAGCCAGCCATTCTGCCGTAGGCATAACTGAAAAAGGTCTGCCAATCAGTGCTCTCAGCCAATGGCTGAGAACGCTGATCAGTTTGTTCTGGCGGGAGGGGGGCAGTCCCCCCTGTCAGAACACAATAGCACAGCAGGGGAGAATGCTGTACTGACATCGGATTGTTAGTACAGCAGCGCCTCCTGAGCTCTTTAGTCTTTTTTTTGTTAAGCTGGGTTGAACAAAAAAAGACTACTAGTGTGACTAGGAAATGGCACCTCTGGTTTTATCAGTTCACAAATAGCTAGCTATCAGAACTCCAGACAAACTGCTAAATTCATGTCTTAAGTATATATACATTATAGTTCCTGTTTTACTTGTAAAATTATTTTTAATTCTGTAGTGCCAGTTTGCACGCCTTTCTCACATCTCACGCCTCTGGCTCTAATCACATGCTTAAAAAAAAACACCCCCCCCCGTAAGAATCCATGCATCTGGCGTTCCTGTATGTAGATCAGGGGGCCCGATGCATGGATTGGGGGGGGCGGTGCCCATGCACCCCTAATGCACGGGCTGCCACTGCTGCACAGTCAGGCAGATTATAAACTTATTCCTTGGTTCAACAATTCATCTTTCTATGTCACTTCTCCACCTTAAGCTTCTTTGATGGTCAGTGAATCAGCACCATCGCCTCTGTCCAAATAGCAAGGACCACTGACCTTTGCTTAGTACATAATACAGTCTACAGTCACCATATGGGTGTTAATGGGTCACAAAAGACCTGGTTTACCATGAGAACCCCTTATCGTGGACGGTGGTAGTGCTGTAATGGTGGTTATGTGTTCGGTTTAAAGAGGCGTGCTTTAATAGAAGTTATGCTTCAAAGCTTACATGCTGTAGTCACTATGTTTATATGCTTGAGATGCCGTGCCTTCAAGATATTCATTTATCATTATGCCACTTGTCACTGTTTGTCCCATTTAAGAGAACATTAAACAAGACCTGTAAGGAATACCTGCTATAAATTAAGAATGTTTTGAGAAATAGAAGTGGTAATAGTTTATTTTTATCCATTAACAAAATAGAAAGTAAATGAACAGAAGAGAAGTCCAAATCAAATCAATATTTGACATAGCCAACCTTTGCCTTCAAAACAGCATCAATCCTTCAATTATTCTAGGTACACTTGCACACAGTTTTTGAAGGAAATTCGCAGGTAGGTTACTCAAAACATCTTGTTGAGATCTTCTGTGGATGTAGGTTGCCTCAAATCCTTCTGTCTCTTTGTGTAATCCCAGACAAACTCAATGATGCTGAGATCAGGGCTTTGTGGGGGTACAACCATCACTTCCAGAACACTTTGTTCTTCTTTATGCTGAAGATAGTTCTTAATGCTGAATAAATTTGGGGCCAGTCACACGCATCCCTAATCGTATGCAATGATGGATAAGTATCTGCCTGTTTTTCTCAGCATTGAGGACACCATTGATCCTGAACAAATCTCCAACTTCATTTGCAGCCCCAAACTTGCAAGGAACCTCCACCATGCTTCACTGTTGCCTGCAGACATTCATTATTGCATTGCTCTCCAGCCCTTCTGCAAACAAACTTCCTCTTGCTACAGCCAAATATTTCACATTTTACTCATCAGTCCAGAGCACCTGCTGCCATTTTTCTCAACCCCGGTTCCTATGTTTTAATTTTCAGTGGAGTCGCTTAGCCTGGTTTCCACGTCAATCATCTGGTGTCAATGTGCACCTCAAAGCACCAAAAAACTGCCATGCTTTTGAGGACAAACTTAAAATAATATTAAACCCTCAGCATTTTTTAGCCTAATATGGGATTAAGCACAACAAAATAAACATACTCCAGCAAACTATTTGTTAACATTTTTACCCAAGCACTTGCAGTTTACAAAATTTCAATGCTGCTGGCTCCTGCTCTTTCAGAGATACACATACACTTCCCTGAACTTCCTGTCAGGAAGCACATTCACTGAATACTTTACAGGAAAGAATTAACAGTAAACAGGGCTGTCTCAAGTCAGTCTGTTTGTTTGGAGAATGGAAGCAGGAAGAGTGAGGAACAAGGGGGTGCCTTGCTAAACTTTGGGGCTCTGTGTTTCTATGTATGCACACCGTGTAGGGAGACATAGCCCTAGTTCCGGCTGTAAGCGCATAGCAAGGGTGACTTCATAGGATGCTGCAAGGGAATGGAGCCTAAAAATTGTGTGGCACAAGGATCCTCTGCAGTCTTTCTTAACTTACTCAAGGACTGGATACAGCCAAAGGAATGTGAACGTATTTTTTAAAAATGTAAAAAGTAATGGAAAATTAGGCAACATTTGAAAATATTAATTTTCACTAATGTTTTTTTCTGTTTGTGTAGTCATCTTTATTTTCACACCTTAAAGTTGAGAATTATAAATGATTTATCAGTTTTTAAAAAAAATCCTTAAGCAGAATATCCTCTAAGCTAAAGCAAAGGGCGTAGGGAGGCATAGCACTTCTTTGAGAATTCATCAGTTCCTTTTTCGTGTGATACTTATGTTGTTTGGCTCTTTGTTTGAGTCACCCATTATTTTATGATTTTTAACAGAAAGGCTGATAAATTCCATTATACTCGTTAAACCCCTTCATGCTGACTGTACGCAAATATGCAGCCTTGGCTTGAAGGGGTTGTACCGTGGTGATGCATGCAGCTGCACGCATTACTCTGGTACCATTTTTTAGAGCTAAAAGTCACTCGGCTGTTATCCCAAGGAGCAGGAGGGAACCCCTCTTGCTGCCTTTCACGGCTCTCCCGGGCTCTCCGTTCCCACTGGAAGGCTGGGTGACTAAACTGACACGTCCGCTGGCTAGCCTGAGACCCGAATGAAGCTGGAATCGGCTTTGATCGGATCTCGGATCTAGTAACCCGAAAGCGATGTCATGACATCACTTCCGGTTTACTGAAGAGTTAAAGGTGCCAAATTTCTAAAAATTACATTATTCAAAACAGCCAAACTTGGCGTTGTGAATGCTTTTAAGTGCAAATTGGCCTTCACTACAGTACTGTAGCGAAAGCCCAATGATCTAGGCTCTAGGCTAGTTTCGGCTAAGGTCGAAGTAAGCCCAGAGTCCGATCGGTCGCCTGCACAGTCAAATCAGTGGGTCGGAAGGTCACCCTTGCCTCTCGGGCCCTCTCGGCACTTTCCGTCGTTCTCCCCAAGGGAGGACGAGGAACCCTATTGTCGGCTCACTGAAAATCGAGATTTTTTACCATGGTCTCATTACGCACGTCGACGTACGTAGTGGTGCCATGTTGGGGAAGTTCGGTTCCGACGTATAAACGCATGTCAGTCGTACTTCCCCAAAT
>BLSH010213537.1:1755067-1772857 GCA_018402905.1 Glandirana rugosa | reverse complement strand
TGAAGAAATTAGCAAATTTAATTTTATTGTTCATGACATGAGAACTGGAGCGCAAGTCCATAAACTGTACATCCTGAGCAGGGTTTGGAGGTTCAGGTTCAAAGCTGCTTTTCTCTGTTTCAAGTAAAACATTGTGTAGCACACAGCAGGCCAGCACTGCTTTTATTGCATTTTCCACATCCAGTTATATGGAGCAAAGGAGTACATGCCACTTAGCAGAACAGACTCCACATGCACATTCCACAACTCGACAGGCACAGATCAGTCGCTAGTTGAATATTTTCTCTGAGGAGCTAAGTCCATGACCACTGTAGGGCCACATTAACTTCTCTGCAAGTCCAAACACCTCATCTGCTACAATGACAAGTGGTAGACTTGGCTCCATTATGCATGATGATGGCCTATTTAGGGAAATCCTGAGATAGCCTTCTTATAGCCAACGCTCCATTGCTGACTCTTGGAAAGTTCTGGAATCTCCTTGACTCCTGCAGGCTCCAGCATCAATAGAAATTAAATGGAGGTGGGCATTCACCAATCTTAATGGGACAAAAGAAAAGTATTTCTCGTAATTGAAATATTTAGGTTCATATACAGTTGTGCTCATAAGTTTACATACCCTGGCAGAATTTATGATTTCTTGGCCATTTTTCAGAGAATATGAATGAGAACACAAATACTTTTCTTTCACTCATGGTTAGTGTTTGGCTGAAGCCATTTATTATCAATCAACTGTGTTTACTCTTTTTAAATCATAATGCCAACAGAATCTACCCAAATGACCCTGATCAAAAGTTTACATAGCCTGGTGCTTTTGGCCTGATAACATGCACACAAGTTGACACAAAGGGGTTTGAATGGCTATTAAAGGTAACCATCTTCACCTGTGATCTGTTTGCTTGTAATAAGTGTGTGTGTGTATAAAAGGTCAATGAGTTTCTGGACTCCTGACAGACCTTTGTATCTTCCATCCAGTGCTACACTGAGGTTTCCGGATTCTGAGTCATGGGGAAAGCAAAAGAATTGTCAAAGGAAAATGTAGCTGAACAGTATAAAACAGGAAAGGGATATAAAAAGATATCCAAGGAATTGATAATGCCAATCAGCAGTGTTCAAACTCTATTCAAGAAGTGGAAAATGAGGGGTTCTGTTGAAACCAAACCACGGTCAGGTAGACCAACTAAGATTTCAGCCACAGGTGGTATTTGATCACCTATTTCTTTTTTTTTTTGCATTATAAGCAAAAAAAGGCCGACAATTTTGAAAAAATCTATACATTTTTTTTTACTTTCTGGTATAAAACATATCCAATAAGTGTATACTGACAAAATCTGACACTTTTGACACTGGGAGTTCACACAACAAAAACATCCTCCAGATCTATTCTGGATGTGTTTCTGGATATGCGTTTTTGATGCATTTTAATGTGTTTCTAGATGCGTTCCAGTTTTTTTTCTTCTTTTTTTCCACTGTATTGAGGTCCGGTGCATTTTTGATGCATGTAGGTGCGTTCTGGTGCATTTTACCGCGTTTCAACAAAAAATACAGCATAGTCTACTTTTTTTTCTGGAACCAGAGTGCACTGGAACTGAATGCACTGGTGTGAGCTAGGCCATTAGAAACCATGTAACCTACTTTCTATGCGTTTTGGATGCAGAAAAAAAGCACTGGAATGCATGTGGTGTGAACTAGCCCTCATGCAGTGATCAGTGCTAAAAATATACACTGTCACTGTACTAATGACACTGGCTGGGAAGGGGTTAAACATCTAGGGTGAGTTAAATGTGTGCCTAACCAGTGTTTTTGTGCTTACTGTGTGCTGTTTGTACTAAGGGATGTGGTGGAATTTATTCCGTGTTATGCAGGGAAAGTAAAATCCATCACATCCCTGCTGACAGAACAGAGCTCTGCCTTATTTACATGGGCAGAGCTCTGTTCTGTGTCTCTCCTCGCCGATCAGCAGGTGCAGGCTGACATCCATTGGCCGGCACCCGCTGATCTGCTTGTGCTGTATCTAATCAGTGCCCCCTGCCCGGCAGTACTGGATCACGTACTAGGGACACAGACAGCTATAAATGCCTGAAAGGGGATGTAATCCTCACCCACGCTCTTCAAATCTAAAATATCTAAATCTGAGCACTTCTGCCGGGCAGCATTAGGGTTACCAGTCTGAATCCTAATTGTAACACTACCTGCATGAAGTTTGCACGTTCCTCCTGTTAACAGCAAAAAATAAAGCGAAATTCCCTAGGTACCAAACCTTGAGCATTTAGAATCCATATGCCATTAACCACTTGCCGACCGCCTGCCGCAGCGTGAAGGCGGCAAGTTGGCTTGTTATCGCGAACCGCCATCACCTGACAGTGAAAGCAGTGAAAGAACGGAGGTTCGTGTATGTAAACACGGATGTCCGTTCTGACAGAGGGGGAAGGGCTGTGATCACAGGCTTCCCGTATATGGAAGCCGTGATCGCTCCCCTCCCCCTGCCAGCCCAGCACCAATACAGTTAGAACACACTGAGGGAACACAATTAACCCTTAGAGCGCCCCTTCCAGGTTAACCCCTTCACTGCCAATGGCATTTACACAGTAATCAGTGCATTTTCAGAGCACTGATCACTGTATAAATGGCAATGGTCCCAAAAAAGTGTCAAAATGGTCTGACATGTCCACCGCAATATCGCAGTACCGCTAAAAATCGCAGATCGGCGCCATTAGTAATAAAAAAAATAAAAACCCCAGAAATGAATTCTCATCATCTGTAAACGTGGCAACTTTTGCGCAAACCAATCAATAAAAGCTGATTTTTTAAACTAAGAATATGAAGAAGAATATAAATCGGCCAAAACCGATGAGATGAAAAAAATGTTTTTTTATATTTTTTTTGCATTTGTATTTTAGCAAAAAGTAACAAAAACTGTTTTTTTTTGCAAAATTGTCGCTCTTTTTTTATTTATAGCAGCGATCAGAATTGACGCAGAGGGGATCAAATATGACCAAAAGAAAGCTCTATTTGTGGGGAAAAAAGGACACAAATTTCGTTTGGGTACAACGTTGCACGACTGCGCAATTGTCAGTTAAAACGACACAGTGCCGTATCGCAAAAAGGGCTCTGCTCCTAAAGTGTGAAATCATTCTGGGGCTGAAGTGGTAAATCTAACAAACAGGATATTGCTGCTTTGGACACGAGATAGAGGATGGTGAACTGCATAAAGGACATAAAAATTGCAAAACAAATTGTGGTGGAATAAATATCATAAACTATATAATATGCAATATAATGAGAAGCAAATGCAAAATCATAAAAAAAATATGATACAAGGGCATTATAAACCAAAGGGTTGAAAAATTAGTTGGGGCATAAGACGCCAACTAATATACAGTGCTAGTTCCAAACAAACTGAGAAGGAGGGAGAGGAGAGGTTTTGTAGCTCATGGAGGACATTACAAGGAGGCAGTATAACACAGTAAGAAACAATTTCATAAAAAAATGGATTACATGCTCATGAGGTAGTGGATTTATATGGAATATCTTGGATAATAAGAATATTTAGTGTCACTTTAACCACTTAAGGACTGGAAGGATTTACCCCCTTAATGACCAGGCCATTTTTTGCGATACGTCACTGCGTCACTTTAACTGACAATTGTGCGGTTGTACGACGTTGTACCCAAACAAAATTTATGTACTTTTTCCCCCACAATTAGAGCTTTCTTTTGGTGGTATTTGATCACCTCTGCAGTTTTTATATTTTTTGCGCTATAAACAAAAAAGACTGACAATTTTGCTATAATAAATATCCAAAAAAAATTAAAAAAAAACAAATTTCTTCATCAGTTTAGGTCAATATGTATTCTTCTACATATTTTTGGTAAAAAAAAAAATCACAATAAGCATATATTGGTTGGTTTGCGCAAAAGTTATAGCGTCTACAAAAAAGGGAATAGATTTATGCCATTTTCATTATTATTATTTTTTTTACTAGTAATGGCAGTGACCAGCAATTTCTAGTGGGACTGCGACATTGTGGCTGACAGATCGGACACTTTTGACACATTTTTGGGACCAGTGACATTCATACAGCGATCAGTGCTATAAAAATGCACTGATTACTGTATAAATGACAATGGCAAGGAAGGGGGCGATCAAGGGGTTTAATGAGTTCCCTGGGTGGTGTTTCCAACTGTGGGGGGAGGAAGTAGAGAGAGATCGCTATTCCTAATCGCTAGCAACAGACAATTTCACTCTACTCCCCTGACAAAACGGGGATCTGTTTGTTTACATTGACAGATCCCCGTTCTGGCTCTCTGTGGAGTGATCAGGGGTGGCTGGCGGACATCGCTGCCCCCGGCCATGTACATTGGCACCAGTGCTGTGTCGTGGGCGCGCTCACCCACTGTAGCTATTGCATGAAGCGACGTACAGCTACGGAGAATCGTGCAATAGAGCCGACCTGCCGCAGTATAACTCTGGCGGCTGGTCAGTAAGTGGTTAAGCTTGGGTTGTATTTAAAGGCTAAGTTCACCTTTTTTTTTTCTGAATTCCTCCTTCCCTATCCTATGTACTAATGTAGCATTAATGTACTTCATTTACAGAAAAGAAAGAGCTTTCTATATTTCCTACATTAGCCCTTATCTCAGCATCCAGTTTGTTGTATGGAAAACTTCTACATTACTTCCTGGACGTTGTTGAAATCAGTAAGACACAGGAAGGAGTTCACCAGCTTACTTCAAAGGCACAGGATACAGTTCAGTTCACTAGCTGTCCTCATTAACACGCATCCAAAAAAATGTGTAAACCGAAACACGGCAAAATGTCCCATGAGCATCTTTGCCATGGGTAAGGCAACCCATTGAAATCAACGGGCTGCCCTATTTGGTAAAAAAGAGGCAAAAAAGGTGTTTTCCCACTATGCTAGGGGGGAAGGGAGCCTGAAAATGAAATTGGTGAACAATGAGGCTCCATTTACATCTGCACAATTCTAAACGCACAGAAAACCTGCATAAAAAATGCGCGATTTGCCTTGTGTTTTGCAAACAAACTGCAAATGCAGATCGCACTTGCATTGACGATAAATATTAATGGCACCCTGGGTAGCAGGCATGTGTTTGCTATGTGGCAAATGCGATGCAAATGCAAAAAAGCGCACCACACTCGCCAAATAAATAGTTCTGAAGCTTTTTTGGTGTGATTGTCACACGTAGGGCAGTTCATTTGAAGGGGGTTGTAAAGTCAGAAGGTTTTTCCAAACCGGCTCGCATATATTTACTGCTGCAGAGTAGCGCTGTAGCGCGAATCGCCGTCTATAAAAGTGTGCCCGCGGCTCGGGCTTACCCGATGTCCGCCGGCGAGCTGCGATGACCTGGCAGAGAGAAAGAACGGGGAACCACCAATGTAAATGGTTCCCCGCTCTGTCAGTGGGCATTTAAAAGATCTACTGATCACTGTCACTGGGATCAGTTAGATCTCTTATGCCCATGGTAGCCCAGCCCCCTCACAGTTAGAACACGCCTAGGGAACACAGTTAACCCCTAGATCGCCCCCTGCAGGTTAACCCCTTCAATGACATTTATACAGTAATCAGTGGACATTTACATTTCTGATCGCTGTATAAATGTCATTGGTTCCAAAAAAGTCTCAAAAATGTCCGACATGTCCGCCCCAATATCAAAGAAAAAATAAAAATCGCAGATCACCGCCATTACCAGTAAAAAAAAAAAATTGTAAAAACACCAGAAGTTAATTCTCATGGTTTGTAAATGTGACAACTTTTGCGCAAACCAATCAATAAACGCTGATTGCGATTTTTTTTTTTTACCAAAAATGTGAGGAAGAATATAAATCGGCCAAAACTGATGAATAAATTAGTCTTTTTATATTTTTTTTGGATTTGTATTTTAGCAAAAAGCAAGAAATATTGGGGTTTTTTTTGCAAAATTGTCGCTCTTTTTTTGTTTATAGTGGTGATCAGAAATGATGCAGAGGTAATCAGATACCACCAAAAGAAAGCTCTATTTGTGGGAAAAAAAGACGCAAATTTAGTTTGGGTACAACGTCGCGCGACCGTGCAACTGTCAGTTAATGAAACGCAGTGCCGAATCGCAAAAAGTGCTCTGGTCCTAACATGGGAAATCCTTGTGGGGGGTGAAGTGGCTAATGCATTCTATGCATTAAGATAACAAGCGTTCTCTGTGTAGCAGCCCCCTTCGGCCCATCTCTGTCCATCGATGTCCTTGAGTGACTTGGCCGTCCGGGACTCTCCCTTCTGATTGGCTGAGACACAACAGCAGTGCTATTGGTCAGTTAGCCAATCAAGAGAAAGAGGGGGCAGGGCCGAACCACAGCTCCATGTCTGAATGGACTCAGGGAGCTGTGACTCGGCTTGGGTGCCCCCATAGCAAACTGGGAAGGAGGGGCCAGAAGCACAGAAGAGGCACTCGAGAAGAGGAGGATCTGGGTTGCTTTGTACAAATCCACTGCAACACAGCAGGTAACTATGACAGGTTGGTTATTTTTATAGAGAAAAGACAAGACTTTACAATCACTTTAATTGAATGGCTGCCCTATGCATGACAAGTGAAAATGCTACAAAACGACCCCGCCCAAAAAAAGGATGCCATAACCTGATTTCCCACTGTGGAGATGACAACAGGGCTTGAGAACTGAGTGTCTCTATCCACTTCCTCCTATGTACCTATGTATGAAGATGGCCATACACTATGCCATCTGTTTGTAAAAGCTCTACAATTTCCTTTAGATTTACCAAAACTATGGAATAGAAGGACACACCCGAACAATCCATTCAATTTGTTTCAAATCAGGCAGGCCCGTGCACTACATAGCTGATGTACTGTAGATCTAAAGGGAATTGTACAATCAGATTGTACAGAGAGTGGATGGAAGGGGATATAGTAATGAGGAAAGTGTGGTCCAGAGTCGTGAACACGTCCTATCACCCCCTCTTCTGTGATGCAGGAAGCCAGTGCATGCAGGCATTCAAAGCTTCCTGGATGTCATATGATCTACTGGAAGTGTTTGAAGCAAAAACATTTTTCAAACACTCTAACAGACAAAATTTCAAAGCAGCTGCAGAGGAGTTGTAAAGTCACGAATTACAAATCCTGGAATCCCCTCTGTTACAAAAAGATATACTGTGCGGTATCTGTTTTTTTTTAATTATACAGCAAAACACCTTATTTCAGAGCGCCGCTGTGCGCTCACATGACCTCCCGACACTGAGCTTAGCCCACCTGAGGACTACAGTGGGAGGGACTGAGATTCCCCCTTGACGTCAGCTGGCAGGAGAGGAGGAGAGCGGCGGGAGGTCACGTGAGCACACAGCAGTACTTTGAAATAAGGTATTTTGCTGCATCATTTTTAAAACACAGATACTGCACAGTATATCTTTCTGTAATAGAGGGGCTTCCAGGATTTGAGATTAGTGATTTTACAGCCAAGAGGGGAGGGGTGGGGAGGAGATGGCTGACACACAGACTCTCGAGCTGACAGGCAGGGAGGGAAGGGAAATGGGGGAGGGGGAGAGGGAGAGACTGACATAAACTGACCATGGTATCACGGATCAACAGTCATCATGATTACTGTGGTCAGCACACTAAGGGGGACACAGGAACAGGCAGGATCAACCAGGTATTGTACAGCATAAAGAGGGACAAATTACACTGCACAAGTACTATGCTGTATATCCTACTTTAAAGGAACAGGATCATTTTTTTTTTCTAGGATGACAGCCACGCAAAAGACTTCTATTTATTGTGAAAAGTGATTCTGCCTGAAAAGGTGAACAAAAAACATTGAGTGTACAGTATATGAGAACTTTAGAACATTGCTATGTAATAGCAAACAATATCACTGGACCACTTTGACAGAGTATATATTTGTAGGTGTTGCCCACTTTATCAAGTAAAGTGTATCTAAACCCAAAATCAAAATCGTAATATATTGCAAATTACTAGTCCTTGATGTGGTGGCTGCTTTTTTATACAAAATTACATAATGCTAACAAATAACATTTTGGGCTGCCATATTATCTGTAAAACATGTACTTAGGTTTAAGCTGAAGTTGAGAGTGTCGTAGTGACAGGATAGAGAGCATCTGCTTGCCCTATGCTTAATCCACTTACACTCCGTCATCACCTAAAAGGGACTGCAAGATAAAGCACAAATGACTAGTGCCATAATGGTATTTCATTTATCCTGTTATTGACTCAGCCTATAAGGAAACTGCTGGAAAAGTGAGGGACACATGCAAATGAATGAACAGGCAAACAGAAAACCTTTTCTCGCTCCCAGAAAAAAAAGGCTTTTCTTAGAGTTTGAATACAGTTAAATTATACAATATTGCATTACAGGTAAAAATAATACATACTGTAAGGGCTTCACAGAAGCGTAATTGTGCTGTACAAGAATAAAGTCCTTTGCAGTGATCTACATATACACAGAATTTGCACATAAAGGCTAACTTGACACTACTACTTAGTAACACGCTGTAAATCGCTAGTTTTAGCGCGTGTTACCACAATTCACAGTAACTCATGGTGCTCTGTGCCAGTAGCAGCCCGTCCATTAAGGGCACAGCTCCCCTGTCCATGCGTCCGGCCCCTTTCAGAACGCCGGTGCATGAATTCCAACAGGGAGGGTGCACCGATTAGAGCCAGAGGCTCTGATAGGCTTCAATATAGGGTGGGCTTGTGGTGCAGAGAGTGCGCTCTCAGCCCACCCAGGTGTGTTACAACAGCAAATGAACATTCACTGTTGTAACACTGATCCTCCTCCCGGCCAATCAGGAAGCGGGTTTTGACACCTGTCATCTGATTGGCTGAAAGGACAGGCGATCCTATTGGATGCCTAGGAGGAGGAGGGGAGGAGCTGGAAGCTGCCATGGAGGAGAAGACTCGGAGCCGAGCCTCTGCACCACGCTGCCCACCACCCACCACGATGGACCGACCGGCAAACAGCGGGATTGGGGGGGTTGGGGCCGCTCAGGAGGGATGGGTAGTTTTTTGCCACCTCCCCAAGGAAAAGCAACCCAATACACACAGTACTGTGCCATGTACAGTAGAATGTAATGCATGTGGTGGGAATTGTGGCACACTGCGTTAAGAAAGGGTGCAGGTCCAGTTTTTCTTCCATTGCCATGCCTTGGCAGCCCATTCTAAATGGGTGGGCTTCCTTAAAACAATGCATGTTTTCCTGGAAGATGGTACTAAGACTAAAGCCTCATACAATACAATTTCGGATGGGAATTTTCGTTTAATGGCCTGTCGTCAGAAATTCTTACCGTTAGTATGCTCCTTTCGATAGCGGAGTTTGATTTTTTCGTACAGAGGTAGGAACCGCTGCTCCAGGTGAGTGGGTTCTGACAGGACGGACCCCAATGAGTGCTAGCCACGGCTCATCTCTGTCAGGCAATATAGAAAAGAAACGACTGCACCTCAAAGGAAGTCCGAGATCATATCTTGATTTATCGAAGACATCAAAGTGATACGGTACAGGACGAACCAGGTCAAAGGCAGACGCGTTTCACACTTAACAATAGTGCTTAATCATTCAGATAAAAGCTGGATGTACAGGCTAGAAATGTTTTTCTTGTACGACAACGCAACGTCCGATTTTAGTTCCGTTAGTATGGTTTTCGTACGAAAAAATTGTACGATGGAGACTACGCATGCCCAGAAAGGAAAAAAAGATGTAAAAAATATTCGAAACAGTACGACACTTCTAACGTTGAGTTCAGGTCAAACTAAAATTTTCAGATAGTCAATATGCTTTACAAAATCATGGACACGCGCTTTTGACAAAAATCAGAAGCGCGGTTGTACGACAATCAAACCGTGTGTACAAGACTTAAGGCTGGCCACAGGCGGTTCGAATCGTCTGAGATTCTAACCTTGCATGGGCAGGCTGAATGTCTCAAGTTGATCGATTGATCAACTTGGGTACAGCCAGCCTGCCGGATATTACTTGCGATTAATGGTTTCTCATAGCTGAGCTTCTCCATGGGTATTATCAGTTGGTTTCTCCAGTTTCCCAATATCTTTTTGTGAACCGGAGCCCAAAACTGAACTGCATATTCCAGATGAGGTCTTATTAAAAATTTGTACAGGTTCTCTCTCTATGGAGTCTATACTTCTTATAAAATAAGAAAATGTTTTGCTTGCTTTAGCAACTGCAGCTTGGCATTGGATGCCATTATTGAGTCAATGATCTAAAAGAACACCCAGATCCTTACCAACCATTGACTACCCAAGTTGTACCTCTTCTAGAATGTATAATGCATGCTTGTTTTTTTACATTTGCCATATATTTGCCCAATCAAACAGTGCATTAAGGTCTGCTTGTAAGTTGGAGACATTCTGTAAGGTTGTTGTTTAAGACATAAAATGGTCATGAAAGAAGAGATGGGCCCTATAACAGATGAACACGGGAAGTTGGTAACAAATGATAGGGAAAAGACAGATTCATTAAATCATTTTTCAGTTTTCCAGATGAAAAAGATGGCTTTGATAGTTATAACAGTAATGCTAATGACATATCACCAAAGGAATCTCTGCGGCTGGCAGAAAACCAAGTACAAAATAAACGAATGAGACCTATAGTAAACAAACAATCATGTTCAGATGGCTTACACCCATGAATCCTTAAGGGTGGTTTCACACGGCTGTGTCCGGGCTCTGCTTTGCTCAACAGCGATCGATGACAAATCGGTCTTTGCTCACTGTGCGGAGACGGATCTGTCAGAGCCCCGCTCTCCTCTATGGGAAATCGGATGAAAACAGACGTCTGTCTGTTTTCATCCGATCTTCAGACGGATGGAAAAATATGGTTTACGGTACAGGAGCGGATTCGAGAGCTGCGGGTGTCAGCGAACATGTCACCGCTGACATCCGTCGCTCTATAGAGGTGAATGGAGCATCCGCTCAGGTCCGCCTGAAAAATGGACAGGCGGACCTTAACGGAACGGCTGTGTGAAAGGGGCCTAAGGAGTTTATCTTGGCTATGGCCAAGCCACTATTGCTAATTTTTAAAAACACCTTACTTATTGGAATGGTACCAACTGATTGGCCTAAAGAAAACGTGGTACCATTTCACACAAAAAGATATATACAAGGAAACTACAGACCAGTCAGCCTAAGGTCAATAGTAAGGTATTTGAGGGAATGGTAAGGAACTATATTCAGATATTTGTCTGCAATAAAGGTATCATAAGTGACAATGCAATCAAAGTATTAAAAAAGGGAAATAAACATCACTGAAAAACATGGGGTAGGTACACAACCGACTCATCCTTCTAATGGGTGGGGTTTCTGGAGCCAAAGTAGTCAGAATACAAAAAAATATAACCTGAGCAAAAGTTAAGAAAGGGCCTTCATATAGAAACTCTCTGCAGTATGTATACAAAGTTTATGGGTATAAAAGCACTGTAACTTTCCAGAGTTAAGGTGGGACAAGAGGTGTCATCATCTGGAGTGTCATGGGAAGCCCTGACCAATCCCCAATCTGGATTGGCAGGGGGCAGGCCTTCTCATATATTTGGGGCTGGGTCAGTCTGGGAGGAGTTGCTGGAGGTGGAAGTGGGAAGATATAGCAGAGGTGCTTCAAAGGCCTCTACCCAGGAGGGAGCCCCCAGTCTGGGGGGGTGACCTTGAGGCCTGGAGGTTCGAGTGCAGCCAGGAGTGGAGATGATTCCTGGAGTCGCACAAGGAGGAACAGGAGAGCAACAGAGGTGCTACTGAAACACTTTAAAGAGTCCACTGGAGTCAGTGAGTGGCAGACCCTGAGAGCTATAGGAGAAAGTGCTGGAGCAGGTTGGGAGAGGAATAGTGGACAGTCTGTGGAAGCCTTGGGAGCCAATCAGGGGAAGGAGTGTCACTGTGAGGAAAGCAGGTCCCTGTGGTGGCCTGGATGAGGGATGGGCTGGAAGTTGTAGTCCATCCAAGGCCCAGCTAGCACCAAAGTACTTTGCTACATGATCCCTGTGATTCCTGGCCTGTAATGGGTGGTCCTGAGGTCCTGTTGACCGAATGTAGGCCTCACCACGTGCTAGCTGCGGTAAAGAGAAAGGAGTAGAGAAGCTTGATAAATTTCCTTTCAAGCTGGGAGCAAAGTGAGTAGTGAAGGAGCAATAGTTTGCAAGTACAATGCTGGAGAGAGAATTGCAAGAAGGGTCAGCAAACTGAGAGCTGGAGAAAGTCTGTAGAAGGACGGTCTGCAGGGCAAGTGTGCATATACAGGACTGTATATGGAGGTTGTGTACAATAATTTCTGGGGCAACCCACAGTCACCCCTTTTCCTCATCCAAGTTATTTCTCCTAAATAAAACAACAAAAACAAGAACCAGCCTGGTCCTATGGTGGGATTGAGGGCAGCTATCAGATGAACCACAACTAATGCTACTCCCAAGGAAGCATATGGCTATAATAGTATGGTGAAGGTTTTCACTTTTTGCTTCTTTGGCATTTAGTGACATTTTTGTACCAATAAACCTTGTATACATTCGGCAGAGAATTTCTATATGGGGCCCCTTTGTTAAAGTGTTTGTTAACCCACAGGGTTAACTTTACATTGTCCTCCTTGTTGATGAATCTAATGCCCCCCTGTGACTGTGCTTTATTAAAAATGCAGCTATATACCTTGTTTACAGGGCGCAGATCAGTAATCACGTGACACGCTGCATCTTTCTTCTCTCGGGCCGACAGATGCAGCAGACGGGGCCAAGGATCCCCCACTGACGTCATTCAGGAGGGGAGGAGGAGAGAGGCAACCCTGCCTGCTGCAGCTGTAATGCGAGAGAAGAGGGAGGAGGAGTGCCATGTGATTGCTGATCTTCCCTCAGTAAACAAGGTATATAGCTGCATTTTTAATAAAGCACAGTCACAGGGGGACATTAGATTCATCAACCAAGAGGATAATGTAAAGTTAACCCTAATTTGAGCAGCAGGATGGGAGGGGGCGGCACGGACATGGAGCTGACAGTCAGAGAGGGGAGGGGGGAGAGTACAGAGGAGAGCACACAGGAGACACAGAGCAGGCTGCGGCTGAGAGATGCAAGTACTTTGACCACGGTGTCAGGGCTCAGCAGCTGTGACATATCATGGTCAAAGTACATAAATTGGCAGGATCAGCCAGGTATTTCACATGATACGGAGGTGGGGGGCAAATTACACAGCACAAGCAGTGTGCTGTATATAATGCTTTAAAGGAACAGGACCTTTATTTATTTTTGGGGGTTAACAAATGCTTTAACTTTTGCTCCCTGTGAGCTCAGGTTATACTTTTTCATATCATAAGTGACAACCATCATGGATTTATGAGATTGTTCTTGTCAGACCAACCTGTTACCTTTCTATGAGAAATATGTGAGAATGAATGGAGGAAGCCCAGTGGACGTATTTTATCTTGATTTTGCAAAAGAATTTTGAAATGTATACAAAGAAAAGTACAGACCAGTCACCCTAAGATCAATCGTATGTAATATATTTGAGGGTATGGTAAGGGACTATATTCAGAAATTTGTCTGCAATAAAAGTATCATAAGTGACAACCATCATGGATTTATGAAAGACTGTTCTTGTCAGACCAATCTGTTATTTTGTGAGAGTAATTGAAAATGGATGGTGGAAGTTGAGTGGACATAGATAAATGTTTAAACTATAAAATAAGGTCAGTTGGAGTTGATGAAATTGTATGTTCATGGATAGGAAACTGTTTACATGAAATGGTCCAGATAAATGACTTATTCTCTAAATTGCCTAAATTTGTGAGTGGTATCCCTCGGGGTTCTGTCTTGGGGCCAATGCTATTCCGCTTGTTTATAAAGGATATTGAAGTTGGAATTAAGAGTTTCATTTCAGTGTTTGCTAGTGAAACCAAATTACCAAATCCAGAGAAGTAAATTTGGTACACAAAGTAGCGTCACTATAGGAAGACTTTGATAAAATAGGGGGTTTGGTAGCTACATGGAAGATGAGGTTCAGTAGTGAGAAATGTAAGGTTATGTACAAAAAATACACCTGCAAAATACACAATTTAAGGGGCTCTCTGGGAGAATCATTGATGGAAAATCATCTGAATCACAGACATATCAATAGCATGCATGCAATGCCAAGCTTTAGCTAACTTAACGTAGCAAAATACTCTAATGCATTAAATAGGCCATACATTCAACAGATAAATCAATAATTCTACCCCTTTACAAAACACTGCTTTGGCATCATCTTAAATATGCAGTTCAGTTTTGCACACCAATGCTCAGGAAAGATGTTGTTGAATCTGAAAGAGATCAGCGAAGGGCAACAAAATGAATAAGAGGGACAGAGGACCCCAGCTATAAGGGTTGATTACATAGTAAACAGTTATTCACTTTGGAGAAGAGGTGCTAAAGAGAGGATATGATTACAATGTACAAATACAAATACTGTAAACTCTTAACTCCAATGTTCCTAAAGAGGTCACGCAGCCACAACTTGAGGTTAGAAGAAAAGAGGCTTAACCTTAGATTGCAGAAAGGGTTCCTTACTGTTAAAGCAGTAAAAGTTGGAGCTCCCTCCGCCAGGAAGTATACTAGCTGCGTGTGTCAAAAACTTTAAAAATCTTTTAGATGTCTTCTTCAGAAAGCATAATATATGGGCAAAAGGAATTGTTAGCGAATAAAATCACACACACACGGGTTGAACTGGATGGATCTATGTGTTTTTCAACCTTATAAACTACAGTATAAAGCTATGTATTTGTGGCTTGATGTCATCTGCAAACTCAGTAATAGCACTTTTAATCCCAAACTCTAGATCATTTATAAATAGGTTAAAAAGTAAAGGTTCCAACACTGAATCTTGGGGTACACCACTATTAACCTTTCAGACCATTTAGAGTAGGAATCATTAATCAGTACTCTCTAAATACAGTATTTTTGAGCCAATTTTCTATTAATTTACAAACTGAATTTTCTAAGCCTATAACTTTAAAGTAATTCTCCTGCTATGCTCCAAAGCTATGGAATTCACTTCCAAAGAATGTCAGAGAGTCCTCTTCTCTAAACTCATTCAAATCAAATCCAAAACCATTTTTTTTTTTTTTTTTAGACAAGCTTTCACTTAATTGTCCCTTTATCACTTATGTTATGTTATCCTGTGTATTTCTTGTGTTTTATCCTGTGTATTTCCTGTTATCCTGTGTATTTCTTGTGTTTTCCTTGTAAAGCGCTTTGACAAGCCACCTTTAAAGACGCCATATAATATAAAGTTTATTATTATTATTTTTATAATACTAAAGTCTTGTTATTTATTTTTGTTTAAAAATAAAAAACATGTTATACTTACCTGCTCTGTGCAGTGATTTTGCACAGAGCAGCCCAGATCCTCCTCTTGCCAGGTCCCTCTTTGGGGCTTCTGGCCCCTCCCACCTGCTGAGTGCCCCCAGAGCAAGCACCTTGCTATGGGGCACCCGAGCCGAACTGCTGCTTTGTGTGCCCATTCAGACAAGGAACCAAGGCTCGGCCCCACCCTCTCTCTCTCCTCATTGGCTTACTGACTTTGTGCGACAGCAGTCTCGGCCAATCAGGAGGTAGAGTCCCAGACATCTGAGTCTCTTGTGCAACATCGCTGGATCGAAATGGGGCTCAGGTAAGTATAAGGGGGCTGAAGGGGACTGCTGCACACAGAAGGTTTTTTATTTTAAAGCATAGAATGCATTAAGATAAAAAAAACTTCTGCCTTTAGAACCATTTTAGCTTAAACATTACCCATGTGTGGTGTCAAACATTATTTGCAAAGTCCATGTATACTATACACAACCACTTTATTGTCTACGTTTTTGCTTACTTCCTCATAAAAACATAACAGATTTGTTTGACAACTTCTGTCTTTCATAAATCCGTGCTGACTATTGTTATAATATTGTTTTCTAGCACAAAGTCTTCTATATGGTCTTTTAATAAAATATCAAGTATCTTCCTAAATATAGAAGTCAAATTAAGAGTTCTGTAGTTGCTTGGTAAAAACTCTTGAGTCTCTTTTAAACATAGGCACCACATTGGTCTTGTGCTAATCTAGTGCTACTGAGCCAGTCATTAAAGAGTCTCTAAAAATGAGAACAAATGGTTTCAAAATAACAGAGCTCAACTCTTTGAGAACGCAAGGGATTTTCCCATCAGTTGTAAGTGCTTCATTAACCTTTATTTTGTCTAAATGTCTCTAGAACATAGCAGTTTAAACTTTTGGGTCATTGGAGTTCTTTTGAGGCTATGCCAATACTATTTCCATTATGGACTTGAGCTTTCCCGTTTTCTTTTGTATACCCAGGATGGAGGAAGGTTTTTAATAAATTTGCCTTCTTGTCCTCAGTCACCAACTCTGAGCTATCTTGTAAAAGGCCTACATGCTCAAACCTGATCTTTTTACTATTAAATGTTGAAAATTTGGGGGGGGGGGGGGGATTTGTTCTACTCTCTTTTGCAACATTTCATTCATTTTGAATTTCTGTGGTCTTGATTTCCTTTTTACATACTTTGTCATATTTTTTGTAACATTAACAAATTATGATAGTTTTCCTTCATCCTCATAATTTTTAATACCTTTTCAATCATTCTTTATGGCTTTTTTAACCTTGGACATGAGCCACATAGTTTTTACTTTTGATCTTTTAAAAATATTGCTCATGGGAATATATTTGGTGTTCTTTGATGACGATATTGCCTCCCAATCAAAGTCTTGGGGGGTAGCCTTCAATCTTGGAAAACTTATTCTCCTATAATTGTTTTTGTCTTTTCAGCATGTGCTTGTTTACAGCTTACATTAGATTAAATCGTTATAGCCACTGCTTCCCAGATGTTCTTTTATATGAACATTAGTAACAGGCTCTGTATAGTTTGAGATTGCCAGGTCCAGCAGAGCATCATTTCTAGTCGGGGCTTCAATAAACTGTATGATAAAATTGTCTTGTAATAGGTCTAAAAATGTCTACCCTTTTACTGTTCCAGCAGTGCCATTACTCCAGTACATTTCAGGGTAGTTAAAATCTACCAATATTACCACTGTCCCATCCCTTGCAGCTCTTTCTATCTGTGTGAAAAGCTGAGCATTACCTCCTTGATAACAAAGGAGGGACTGTAAAAAAAAATCCAAAATTTAAATTTGAAAAATGCACACCCATATGCAGCTCCATAATGTCTCAGCATCATCAAAATCTCTATAGAAAAAGTCTTCACTTTTCGATCACTTTTCACAGACACCACCACCCATTTGTTTTACCATGTTTCTCAGAAAGAGAGTATAGGCAGGAATATTAATAGCTTAATCATGTGAGACATGAAGCCAAGGTTCAGCAATAACAATTAAATAATTGTTCCTTTATGCATATATACAGGGAGTGCAGAATTATTAGGCAAGTTGTATTTTTGAGGAATAATTTTATTATTGAACAACAACCATGTTCTCAATGATTCCAAAAACTCATTAATATATTATTAATACGTGTCATTATCAGTGGACGTGTGTGTCTATAGGAGGATTTTATCGATGTTGATTTTTGTTTGATTTTTGATGAAGGTTTTTATAAGTCGAAACTATAATTACTCAAAAACCTTAGTAACTCTTGTACCAACAACAAGTTATTATTTTAATAAGGAGTTTTTATGTTGAACGGATTATTAAGACGTGAGGGACATATATACGTATTTCCTTGTTAATAAATTAACAATAACGACTTGGAACCGAAGTACAGAGTGTACTAATTCGATAATTATAAGGACGGATATGAGAGAAAGACTCTTTGTACCAT
>BLSH010213537.1:1721797-1751054 GCA_018402905.1 Glandirana rugosa | reverse complement strand
TGAAGCACGTGATTAGAGCCAGAGGCTCTAATAGGCTTCAAAAAAGAATGGGCTTGGTCTCAGTAGCCCACCCAGTTGTGTGAATATATAGCACCAGCTGACCGGGAGGGGGGGGGGGTGGGGGTGTTAAATCCTCCGGAGGTCAAATGATTAATTCCACTTTAACCACTTCTGCTCCGGACACCCCCTTCCTGATCAGGACATTTTTTGCGATACGGCACTGCATTGCTTTAACTGGCAATTGCGTGTTGCGACGCTGCACCCAAATAAAATTGATGTCCTTTCTTCCCCCACAAATAAAGCTTTCTTTTGGTGGTATTAGATCAACTCTGCGGTTTTTATTTTTTGTGCTATAAACCAAAAAAGACCGCCAATTTTGAAAAAAAAAAACTATATTTTTTACTTTCTGCTATAAAACATATCCAGCAAAAAAAAAAAAAAAAATGTAAAAATCGAATTTCTTCATCAATTTAGGCCAATATGTATTCTGGTACATGTTTTGGTAAAAAAATAAAAATCCCAATAAGCGTATACTGATTGGTTTGCGCAAAAGTTATAGCATCTACAAACTATGGGACAGATTTATGGACTTTTTATTTTATTCATTGTTTTTACTAGTAATGGCGGCGATCACCGATTTTTAGCAAGACTGCGACATTTCGGCAGACAAATCTGACACTAAGGGGTTGTTTTACTACAGCTTGAAGGTGCAAAAATTGGTGCAGCTGCACTCAGAAACCAATCAGCTTTAAGGTTTTATTGTCAAAGCTTGATTGAACAAGCTGAGATTAGAAGCTGATTGGCTAGCATGCACAGCTGCTCTGATTTTTGCACTCTCCAGCTTTAGTAAATCAACCCCCAAGTGATACTTTTTGGGGACCAGTGACACCAATACAGGGGGTTAAGTGTGCTCCTAGGGAGTGATTTCTAACTGTGGGGGGAGTGGATGCACTGGACAAAAAGAAAGATCCGTTTTCTGCTTAGCAGAAGTGATCTAGCAAGACTTAATTTTCTGAATAAAGTTCCACTTTGAGGGTGGAGTGAAGGGAGTGACGTTATCATGTCCGCCGGCTCAGTTCTGGTGAGTGAGTGAGAGGGTCCTCTACTTACCTAGCTCCATTCTTGATCACCATGGATAAAGTGATATGCTATTCTATCAATAAAATTCTGTTTTTTTTAAAAACAGAGCACTAGATTCTGGCTTTATTGAAGAGTTTGGCCTGTTAGAGTAGGATCCTCCGGGGTTTCCTTTCTAAACAAGAAATAAGAACAAGATATTTTTGTAAGGTAAATTGTGATAGAAGATTAGTTAGTTTCAATTTTAACCAGACAAAAATATCTGGCCATACACAGGCTGAATAAAAAAAAAATGTATACCTCTATCAACACAAATGAGATAGATGGAGGAATCCCACGACTGGGACATTGTACTCTGACAGTGGCAGCGGATGCAGTCAGAATTCACTGGTTGGTGACTGCAGCTGATTGGCTGCAGCCTTTGATCATTGTAAATTTTTAAGATATGTCCCTTAGTCGATTAAAAAATAGATTTCTCGTGATCAGGGAGGGGGTCACGCACTATTCAAAATTTCGGCAATGTAATGTATTTGATTCGTGTATAATCCAGTCAGCTTTAGTGTATGGGGCACAAAAAAATGACTCAGACCAAATTTTAGTTCACAAAAGTTGGTATTATTGATGAGGTTGCCCATTGATTGCATCTGACGCAGTAGAAATTCAATGCAGAACATTTAACCTATCATACCTAACATGATCAGAACACCTGAGCGAACCTGGCCTTTGCTGTAATTATTTAGCTATTAGAGAAACCCCAGCCAAACCTTTTTTTATATATAGTTTTAAATTTAGTGGTTCAGGGTTAGAACCCCTCTCCTCTTCATTGAGGACATTTCTCTTTACTTACAGCTCTGTTTGACACCTAACATCTGGACAAGAAGATGGGGAAATTCTTCTCTATACAGCTATGGTTGACATACCTGCATTCTTGGTTAAGAGAGATAGTTTTCAATTTTTCTTCTGTCCCGGAAATCAAGGGGACTCAACTTAATTATTGGTGCACCACATTTCTTACCTGTGTAAAAATTGGGTTAGAGATTAAGTACTGGAATTGGTGAACACCTTGCAGAGACATGAACAGAGAATGTGTGCAAAATTACAACAAAAAATTCTTAAACATATGGTAAAGAAATTGAAGCCTATACGGAGAGAATATGAAGGTTGCCATTGCTAACCTGTTCTAAAAACGTTGGGTACCTTGATGTCATGCTGCTCCAAAGGATTTAGTAGTTTGAGTAACTGACCTGAAACAACAAGTATGCAAATCAAAAGTTTTGCTTTCATTCTGATTTTCTAATGTCTGTGTTTATTCTGAGTCAGTGATTTAGAAAGCATTGAAGCCAGGTGTAACCATTCGTTTCAACTCCATTGTAGCTATGGCTGTATGTTTAGGGTTGTTGTCCTGCTGGAAGGTGAACCTTTGCCCCAGTATCAAGTCTTTTGCAGACTCTAACAGGTTTTCTTCTAAGATTGCCCTGTATTTGGTTCCATCCATCTTCCCATCAACTTTGACCAGCTTCCCTGTCCCTGCCGAAGAAAAGCGTCCCCACAACATGATGATGCCACCACCATGTTTCACAGTGGGGATGGTGTGTTCAGGGTGATGTGCAGTGTTAGTTTTCCGCCACACATAGCGTTTTGCTTTTAGGCCAAAAAGTTCAATTTTGTTCTCATCTGACCAGAGCACCTTCTTCCACATTTGCTGTGTCCTCCACATGGCTTCTTGCAAACTGCAAACGGGACTTCTTATGGCTTTCTCTCAACAATGGAATTCTTCTTGCCACTCTTCCATGAAGGCCAGATTTGTGGAGTGCACGACTATTAGTTGTCCTGTGGACAGATTCTTCCACCTGAGCTGTGGATCTCTGCAGCTCCTCTAGAGTTACCATGGGCCTCTTGGTTGCTTCTCTGATTAATGCTCTTGGTGAACCGCCTGTCAGTTTAGGTGGACGGCCATGTCTTGGTAGGTTTGCAGTTGTGCCATACTCTTTCCATTTTCGGATGATGGATTGAACAGTGCTCTGTGAGATGTTCAAAGCTTGGGATCTTTTTTTTTTATAACCTAACCCTGCTTTAAACTTCTCCACAACCTGACCTGTCTGGTGTGTTCCTTGGCCTTCACAATGCTGTTTGTTCACTAAGGTTCTCTAACAAACCTCTGAGGGCTTCACAGAACAGCTGTATTTATACTAAGATGACACACAGGTGGACTCTATTTACTAATTAGGTGACTTCTGAAAGCCATTGGTTCCACTAGATTTTAGTTAGGGGTATCAAAGTAAAGGAGGCTGAATACAAATGCACACCACACTTTTCAGATATTTATTTGTAAAACATTTTGAAAACCATTCATCATTTTCCTTCTACTTCACAATTATATGCCACTTTGTGTTGGTCTATCATAAAATCCCAATGAAATGCATTTACGTTTTTGGTTGTAACATGACAAAATGGGGAAAATTTCAAGGCGGTATGAATACTTTTTCCAGGCACTGTAGAGGGTTTCTCAGGGCAGCATGGATGCCACTCTATTACCTTCTTGAAGTGGGACTTTTGCTTCTTGATCAACAGCAATAACTGGACTAATTGACATCTAGCCACACTGCTGGCCAGAGTAAAGGACTGCATTGTGTTCCAATTGCAAGTGTTTCTTCTCACAACCTTTGCGAGTGTAATACATTTTTATTATAACTAATAAATATATAGTCTTTTATTACGGTAGATTGGTGTGCACTTTTTCATGTTGTTTACTTTGTTGTATACTGATTATCCCTGTTGTTGCAGGAAGAGCTGCTTATCAATTTGATTGGTGAAAATTCTACATAGTTTGGATAAGACTAACTTTGAGGATTATTTATATTTACTTATATACTGAGCACATTGGACCTTTATGTTTTTTCTTGGTACAACCAGTATCTATCAAATGTCATCAATGGTAGCCATGCTTTATCTTCATTTTTTTAACAGTTGGTATATCTCAGTTTTAGTGAACCTGTACTTTCTTTTCATGTAACAGTAAAGTAAGTACAGGTTCAATGCTGGCTGCTTCTATTATGATATACTTATTTCAATATGCTACTAAAAATCAGTTTTTGACAAAAAAAACACATACATTATTAGGAAAAATAGAAAAACGCATATTTGCTATGAGTCATATGCCTCATAGAACTGTCCAAGATGTACACAGCAGGGAGCTGCTCAAACAAATCTTCATTCCTACATCCTAACCTATTCTCATTGTTGTAATGTGCTATTGACCCATTTGCCACTATTTAACAGTACAAATTTACAAGAAATATCTTTCAGGAGTTTAAAATCAATAAAATTTGATGTATAACACATTTTGTAGCCTCTGCAAAAATGGATAATAATAATAAGATATCAGCAGCATCGCAGCCATGTGTGGAAAGGCAATTATGGAGATGGTTTACCCTGTATCACCTTTATTTTAATCCTTTCCGTTTCTTCTGCTCTCCGGTAACTGTTATATTACAAATTTGTTGCTTGCTCATTTATTTTCATGTTTCAACAATTCTCACATATCACTCATTAATTCTGCAAACAATACAAATAGGCACACAGCTTCAGCTTTTTGTATAAGAATGATTAAATATATCACATATCACTCATTAATTCTGCAAACAATACAAATAGGCACACAGCTTCAGCTTTTTGTAAAGAATGATAATGATTAAATAATGAAAAAAAAACAAAAAACGCTGGCCCTTTAAAAACGGGAAAAAAAACGTCAGTAATATAACGCTGGTAAAAGCTGCAAACATCCCTGATAAGCTACTGACGTTTTTTGGCTGTTTTTTTTAAAGTCCTGTGTGCATGAAGCCTTATTCTGTAAGTTTACTTTGTTCTAGGTTCAAAACTTATCATCACCCCCCCATTCCCAATTTATAAACCTTTGTTTAGCCACTTTGTTGGAATTTTGTAACAAGTACTAGATGGCTAGAGGACTGGAGCTGACTAGCTGGGAAATAAAAAAAGCACTGTTGCTACGAAGAAATTGGCTTGCATCCGCATTTCACCCCTACTTCTGGCTCACCAGGTTTGCCCAACTGTACATTGATGCAAACAACACACGGAGTCCATGAAATAAAGTTACGCACCTTACAGAATCCTTCATGCTATGGTGTTTAGCTATAGAGAAAAACATGTCAAGCTTTATTGCTGCTGTATGGTGCTTATTTCAATAGTCTCCTGGTGCTCTACTCCAATTCATAGATGCTATGTGTTTGTATTGATAAAGATTTAGAAAGTAAAATAAGCATGACCACTGCTTGGAGTGACCAGTGAAGGGTTTTACACACCCTGCTGAAGGTGCAAATAGCTATTAAATTACTATTGGATGTTGTATTAATCCAATGAGTCTTTACATTGAGAAAGTATGTTAGCAGAATAATTACCTTGTGCATTGCGTTAAACATAGCAACTAAAAAAAATGTCCCCAAACAGTCTAGTCAGGCTGTTGCCTCTATTGACACGCTGTAATTGTCATACAGTAACTAAAATCTCCTATAAGCTTTACATGTTAATGTAATTTCAAATGTCATTTTCATTGTTATAAGGTAGGCAGCTTTCAGTAAAATAACACCTGGTAATAATATCTGAAAAATCCCGGTTCAGGCACTTCCTGTTATAGGGTGACAACCTGCATTGTATCCTTGTCAAAAAGGATTACTTTGGAATCTAACACTGGCTCTTTCAACAAGCATTATATAAATTCAAGCATTATATACATGATCTACTGTTGTTACTGTCAGAAACTCCACCTTGAGAATCGCCATGCCGCTAACGCTGGGATGCATGCATGAAGAAAGATAGTGGCTGGAAAGATGCTTTAGGAAATCAGCATCAATTAGATGCAACAAGAGATTAATGGGGTTGTAAAGTCTAATTGTTTTTTGCCTTAATGCACTCTTTCCGTTAAGGTAAAAAATGTTAGGTGTCAGTACCGCTCCCTCAGCCCCCCTTTGCTTACCCGAGACCTCATTCTATCCAGCGCCATGTACGTCTGCCGATCATTTCTCACTTCCAGATCTCGCTGGCTTTTCTGGGGCACAGGGAACCATTGGCTCCCAGTGCTGTCAATCAAAGCCAGTCATGAGGAAGCAGGGGGAAGGGTCGAGTTCCGTTGTCTGTGCCAATGGACGCAGCAGAGGGACTCGGGTGTGAGTACGCATAAGTGCCCCCATGGGAAACGACTTCACGTGGGGATACTGGCCAGAGAAGAGGGACCAGTGCCCCCATGGGAAGCGACCTCACGTGGGGGCACTGGCCAGAGAGGAGGGGCCAGGAGCGCTGATGACCCAAAAAGGGGAGGTCCCCTCCCGCTCTGTACAATTCCATTGCACAGAGTAGGTAAGTATAGACGTTTGTTATTTTTTTTTTTTAATCTACTTTTACAACCCCTTGAAACAAAGGTTATTTATAAAATGGAAAATGTGTATAATACAAAGCGGTTTAGCAAATTAAATGTCATTCCATAAGGGTTTATAGTACATCTAATTTAACTTACATAAGAAGAACTGTAGGACATATTTCTTCAGCAACAGTACTGCCCGGTACCATTGTATGCCTTCCTACTTATTTATTCCTTTCTGTGGACACTGTAATACACTTTATTTCTGAAGTCTGCCCTTTATGCTCCAGCTTTACATGCAGGTTTGGTCCAGAATCACCTGATTACTAACAAAGGAAAGTGGTGTGGACAGATGCAATGCAGTAATGTCTGATTGACCACCTATTAAGTACTGAGCTGTCAGGCTGTGTTCTCTGGATGCATGCTGATGACACTCAAATCTACCTTTCCACACCTCAGCTCACTCCATCAGTCTCCTCACGCATCATTAACTTACTAACAGACATATCTGTCTGGATGTCACACCACTTCCTCAAGCTCAACTTGTCCAAAACTGAGCTCATAATATTTCCTCCCCCACATGCCTCTTCCCCTGACTTCTCTGTCAAGATCAATGGCACAACCATCCACCCATCCCCGCACGTCAGGGTGCTAGTTGTTATCCTGGACTCCGAACTCTCTTTTTGGCCCCACATCCAATCACTTTCCAAAGCTTGCCGCCTCAATCTCCGCAACATCTCTAAACTTCGTCCTTTCCCAACCAATGAAACCACAAAGCTCCTGATTCACTCCCTAGTTATCTCTCGCCTTGACTACTGCAACTTTCTCCTCATTGGCTTACCTTTAAACAGACTATCCCCCCTTCAGTCCATCATGAATGCCGCTGCCAGACTCATCCATCTTACAAACCGCTCAGCGTCTGCTACCCCTCTCTGCCAATCCCTCCATTGGCTGCCACTCGCCCAATGAATTAAATTCAAAATATCAACAATAAGTTACAAAGCCATCCACAACTCTGCCCCCAGCTACATCACTTGCCTAGTCACAAAATAACAACCTAATCGTCTTCTTTGTTCCTCCCAAGACCTCCTGCTCTCTAGTTCCCTCATAACCTCCTCCCATATTCGCCTCCAGGACTTTTCCTGAGCCTCTCCCATCCTCTGGAATTCCCTACCCCAATCTGTCAGACTGTCTCCAAATATATCCACTTTTAGGCGAGCCCTGAAAACTTTTCTCTTCAAAAAAGCCTATCCTGCCTCCACCTAACAACTACACTTTTATTTTCTTCATCAGCTCATCCCCCACAGTTATTACCCTCTCGTATCACTTAACCCTCCCTCCTAGATTGTAATCTCTAGATTGTAACCTCTATTTCCTCCTGTATTTAATTGTATTGTAATTGTACTGTCTGCCCTAATGTTGTAAAGCACTGCGCAAACTGTCAGCGCTATATAAATCCTGTATTATAATAATAATAATAGTATATTTTAATTTATATTTTAAATATATTAAACTAGAAATAGTTGTAACTTTCTGTCTAAATACGTTTTTCAACATTTTAATAAAAATACAAATGCAGTTACTTACATTTCTGTGGACCTGGGGACTGACGGTAAATGTCAAGGCCCGTACACACAATGCAACGGCCGTACTTACAACAGCTTGTTGTACGATAATCACACCATTAGCATGCGTGATTGCAACAGCCGACGTTCAACAGTCATACAACAGAAGTTGGCTGAGCAGACTATAAAACTTTTGTTGTACAACAAGCTGTTGTACGACTGTTGACTCGCGTGAACAGAAGTTGGCACAACAAAGTTGTAAATGCTAAACTAGCATGCTCTGAATCCAAGAAGTGTTTGGTCGTGTAACCTGTGTTCCTAATTCACAAATCACATTCATCTGAACTTCCTCATTATACGCTCAAAACACGTCACTACGTTCGACTTTGTTGTACAACTACTTGACTCGTGTCAGTACGCAAGACACAACCGACAATTTGATTTGATTGATTTGATTTTGGACAAAAGTTGAACATGCGGTTGTACGACCGTTGCACCGTGTGTACAAGGCATTAGTTCACTTAGTGAAAAGGTAGGGCTGGTGAAGTATTTGGTCTGGAGGTTCAGGTTGAAGGTAATGACAATCCCCTGGAAGCAGCATGTTCTTTTTCTTGGCCTGTACATCAGATACAACTTTGGAAGGCCCACCAAGTGCCCAGTCACTGCTGTCCCATCAAAACACTGAAGGGAAGGAAGAGCTTGAATTGATATCCCCTGGGCACGTCCAGGGAATTATAGGAGCCCATGGTATTATGGGAAACAGAGTTAAAGGAGCCCACACCTGCTGCTGAGGAAAGTTAGGGGAGGGGAGCTGACATACACAGAGCATAAGCAGGACTGGGACTGGAAACAAGGGGAGCAGATATGGGGGTAAAAGGATACAGGGTACTGGATACAAGGTACATGAGAAGGCAAGGATAAGCAAGCAGGAATATGGCTAGCAAGCAAAACACTGAAGCATTGATAACAACTTAGAAAGGAATTATATACCTTCCCAGCGGCAAATATCAGATGGAGCCGAATTACTGAGCTTGGCTGGTTGCTGGGAGACGCTGGTGGCTATCTGAACTGCGCAGTTAGGCTCTGGGAGCAACAGTGCCACCAGCAGGTGATTCAAGTCCTGACATGAGTCCTGTTAGAGAGTCACCATTGGACCTTGGACAGAAGAGACACCTGCAGCTCACATACTTGGACATTCTATTACATCTCTTGTAAGTCTCTGTATGACTTTCAATGCACTTGAAGAGCCTGTGGTGTAGGCGTTTTGGCATGTTTCAAGTAACTGCCTACTGGATATCATAGACTAGAACACCTGGAATTGGTTATTGTAAGATAATTGCAGGAACTACATTCCATGGTGTTTATAACTTTCCTTGCTGATGTGTACCTTTGAACCAAACTAAAACCCATCTCAAGAGCATAGACCAGAGTCTGATGTCCCTGACTCTTCTTGTTCCACCCAAGATCAACATTATACAAACTATTGAACTATTGTAACAGGTGTTACTTCCACTCCCAAGTCAAGGACAAAGGTGTGTGCTAGAGTTCTACAGTTGGAACAGTACTCCAAAAGTCAATAGACGACCCCAAGACCACAGGCTAATATAAGGTGAGCAACCTGCACAAAGTGCAGTGTAGTTTTAATTGCAGACTACTTTGGTCAAGTAGTGGGTGCATCTCTTGTTTCTTGTGGGTTAGGCCTCTCAACAGCTGTATTGAATCTCCTGCAATCTCCATTGCCTTGTGAGTGGTACATGGTAGCATGTGTCTTCTTGATGCCTAGAGAGTTGTGCAACCCCTGGAAGAACTTTCAAAGCGGGGTCTATAATCTGATTGTATTTTTTTGCGGCAGCCATAAAGAAGACAGAAGTGTTTGCAAACTATTTGGGCTGCATTCTTGACAGTTGGTGCAGCTAATGCAAACCTGGTAAACTGGTCAACCACAATGAGAATGTGATGTTAAAAATCTTTAGGGTACACATACATTTTAAGATGAGATTTCATATATCAATTTCTAGTGGCTGTAAAGAATAACTGAATGATAGCTGTATAACTGAATAGCTAAATGAGCGATTTGGTGTCATCTAATACAAGACTTCCCCCAGAAGTATATTCTTTTCCTGTCTGTACTCAGCCAGAAATTGGTGGGCTCTTTACATATTTAATGACATTTTTTCAAATGAAGTACAAAGCTGTTCAAGGCCTAAGCAGCATAAATCAAGGATCATTGTATGTATGTATAGATTTTGTTAGAAGGTATAGCTTATGGGAGCTTTATAAACAAAAGATACTGATCTGAATATTCGGATAAAGTAAATTACATAACCATGGACTAGCCATAAAGGAAAGAACAACATAAACAAATCTTCAGTAGAAATACTTTGAGGGTAACATATAATTTTTTAATCTTCTTAAGGTTCAAAATCTTGTACAATAAAAGTGGTTAACACAAACGCTCCGTGTAAATTGTCACAATAAATCCATTCCCAAATGGAATAGCATGTGATTGAAATGCTATTGAGAAGTAGAAAGAGACAAACAGAACATATAGTTAACTGCTTTAAATAGATGGCCCAGGTGTGCTCTCTCCAATAGAGTATTATTATCTTAAGTGCTTTCACTTGTTATAAATGGAGACTTTGAAGATCTTAGTTCTATTGTGAAGTATATAAAACAGCTATGTTTAAATTATTTCTGACATGCCACGTAGAATGTTATACAAACATGATGTATATTCCTCATTCATATGCTAACACAAGGCAATATTCTCTTTCTAGCACAGCATTATACACTTTTTTGAGCCTTTGAGCCTGGTATTACTATAGCTGACATCTTTTGAAAGGATACGAAGATAACACATAGGTTAGTAGAGATGTGCTAATGAATTAGATTTAACCCAGATCAGGCCAATTCGCTCAAAACTGATGCACAAATGTCTTGGATTGTTCATTCGGGACTTAGGAGATCTCTGATGTTTAATACCTGACTTATAGGATGTCGGACACTAGGAAAAATGTGGTTTCTTCCCTTTAAACCATGCCCCTTCTCCAAGCACTAATTTCTCAGTTTTAACTGAAGCTGGCAATAAACCTGTAGAAATTTGAGAAAGGTAGGTAGTAGATACAATGGACCAACTGGTTCACACATGTCTCCATTTTTATCATACTTTCCTATTTTTACTGAAAGTAGAATTAAGAAATAGTATTTTCCTTATGATCTCTTATGGGTAGAGCAGATTCTAGATTCTCCTTTTGAGAAGACTTACCAATTACCCTACTGCCTTTTGCAGATGGAGCATATTCTAGCTACCTCTTCTGTGTTTAGCTTAAGGGTGGTATATTTCCAAGGTTTCCTGATTGGCATTACACCAGCCTCCCAGATCCAGGAACTTGCCAATGAAACAAACTCTGCTAACCCATCTGAGAACTGCACCTTAGGGGGGGAGCCTGTGGTGGGGACAAAGTGTGGAGAGCCATGTGAAGGGCTGGACTGAACTGTGCCGGACAGCTGTCAGAATATACTGTGCAGGGGCAGTGAGCTGTGCAGAAGGAGAGCATGTGCAGAACAATCAAAAGAAGCTGCAGGTATGGTGCTTCGGTGAACTGTGCTGCGTTGCTGAGCTGCCGGATAGTGTATCAGGAGCCTGGAGGGACATACTGCAAGGCTGCCCAAAGGACATACTGCAAAGCAGAAACCAAAGGCTCCTGCTGCTGCCGAGCCTTCTGTGGGAAGAAGGGAGAGAAGAGCAGCACTGCTGCATACAGGCCACACTCTTGATTGAGGCTGGGCTCAAGTGGACATTTAAAAAATGATACTAAAGTCTCTTTTTTTTTTTTAAAGATAACAACCATGTTTTACTTACTGCTCTGTGTAATGATTTTGCACAGAGCTGCCCCAATCTCTCCTGGTGCCCTCCCTCCTGCCCAGTGTTCCCTCAGCATACAGCTAGCAATGGGGGCACCCAAGCAGAGCCACAGGTTCGTGTGTTCATTCAGACATGGAGCCACAGCCCGGGCCCATCCCCTTTCTCTCATCATTGGCTGACTGACTTTGATTGAAAGCAGTGGGAGCCATTGGTGCCATGTTGCTGTGTCAGCCAATGAGGAGGGGAATCCTGGGCACACTGCTGCAATATCGCTGGATCTAGATGGGGCTCAGGTAAGTATTATAGGGGCTGCACACAGAAGGTTATTTATCATTAAAATAAAAAAAAACTACTGCCTTTACAACCACTTTAAGGAGGAGCTGACACAGAAAGTTTTTTTACATTAATGCAGAGAATGCATTATGGTCAAAACCTTTTACATTCATAACCACTTTAAGCCATCTGTGCTACTGATGGTTCATCAATAGAATTGTCAGCTGGAGTTGGGTTGGTGAGTGCCATAGATGTCAACTCAGAAATAGCCAGCCTGAAGATACAAATATCCCAAATGATAGAAATGGTGCCTTGTCTGGTGGCAATATTTGCCTCACATGCTGTAGAGCAGGGATCCTCAAACTACGGCCCTCCAGCTGTTGCGGAACTACACACCCCATGAGGCATTGTAAAACTCTGACATTCACAGACATGACTAGGCATGATGGGAATTGTAGTTCCTGAACAACTGGAGGGCCATAGTTTGAGGACCCCTGCTGTAGAGAGTGCATGAAACACTTTAGATGGGACTGCAAAAACCAAGCAAGAGAGCCAGTGGGAGAAACCGTCATAGAATTTCAGAGAGAAAATCCAACCAGATGCCTGCATACATAAGTTTGCTCCAGCTCTTGAAATGAAAAGAAGAGAAAGGAGAGGACTACATTCTTAAGCGAGCCTCATCTGATTCATTGAAAAGAATGTTAAAAATACCCCTCTTTGGCATTGGGTTTCTTATTGCTGAAGACAAATGCATTTCAACCACCAAAACGACCGCCATACCATTTGAAACAGCCTCAGAGAAAGAGAGGAGTAGACGCTTGTACTGCTGGATCTGTGACCCTAGCTGTAGCTGTTTCAAACAAACTCCCGGATAAGTTAAAAGGCCCCTCTCCAATACTGCTTGTTTGAGTGAAAGGCACCTATAAGGGGACTCTCCTTTACTTGGGTGCTGAAATTACCCTTCTTTACAGAGACTTTAATGACAAGTACCTACAACATCTGCCTCTGCAAAAGTTTAATATTTAGAGATCTAGGACACTGGAAGTTCAACTTATGAAGAATATTACAGTTTGGACTGTCGTTTGACCCTCTAATTGTGGGAAAACCAAGGATCTTTGACACACTAGCCGTTATGTATACTCAGTTTCAAGGGTCCATGAAGAGCTCTTGTGGGGACAATCATAGATATGAAGATGTCTATTGTTTGACTTTGAGTGCTCTAGAGAGTCTTCACCCAAAGCTTTTGTTGACAGACTTTCTTTCTCAACTGATTCATAAAGAATGGAATGAGTTATATCTGCATGATGGAGTGATCTACAGAAGGGGCCACTTAGATAATCTTAAAGACAAGTGGCAACTGTTTGTTCCTTGGAATCACAAAGGTACAGTGTTGACAGCCTTGCATGATTAAAGCGGAGTTCCACCCTGTTAAAAGTCAGCAGCTACCAAAAGTGTAACTGGTGACTTTTAACAATCGGCCACTCATCTGCCCCTCGCTCCAGCGATGCGGCCGCCTGACAGCTCGCTTGTCTCCCCCTCCCCTCAGTGGCGCCGGAATCACAGGTGTGGGCGCCTGCGGCTTGTGAATGGCTCGGCGCAACTTTTGGGACCTGTGACGTGTCCCAGATGATCGCCGGGTGGGTGGGAGGAAAGGTGAACTTCCTTCTGACTCCTTGGCACCAGGGGAGGAAGTGGACCGTGGACCCCCCCAAAAAATGACATGCCAATTATGGCATGTCAGGGGGTCACCTCCCCTTAAAGTGGAAGTTCCACTTTTGGGTGGAACTCCACTTTAATATGGTTATCTGAGATTAGATAGGACCTTAAAACTAGCTGTTTTCTGGCCTTGCAAGAGGGCTGAATTTTAGAGGTACTGTCTTTCCTGCCTATACTGTATAGAGAGGAAGACTTTGCCCTCTAGAGCTGCCCCAGTGGGCCATCTTCAAAGGCAAGGTCCCATGAAGTTGGCATGCTTTGCTTTTCTGTGTCTGGATCCCAATACAAGTGGACAAGGGAACATCCTTGTGGTGACCGGTCATTTCACCTGTTGTGCGGAAGCCTTTTTAAGGACTAAAAAAACAAAAAGTTTCAACTGTGGCTAAAGTTCTGGTGGAAACATTCACTTCATTGTAACTGCCCAAAAGCTCCACTCTGATCTGATCAAGATAGAGACTTTGAAAGTAGGCTTATTAAGCGGTAGTTAGACATGTTGGGAATTTAGAAGTCATGGACAACCTCCATCGTCCACAATGGGACCCACAGCCTGAACAGTTAAATGCACCCTCCTTGACATGCTTGGGACTGTCACAGCAGAAAAGAAATGGCATTGGAGCAGACACATCTCAGGAGTTGTCCATGTTTACACAACGGTACAGAAAATGATGCAACTTGGTACTCAATCTATAGGCTCATGTTTGAGAGAAAGGTCTGACAGCCAGTGGACCTTACCTCTTTTATCTCCTTTGAATCGAACGTCAACTACAGCCCATGATGTCTACATGGGCTGGTTCATGAAGCATCTAAGGACAGCATATGAGAAGGTTCAAACGGCTTTTGATGGCCAGTGAAACAAAATAATATATAACTTGAAAGTATTGGCCCAATATTTGCAGCAAGATCAGTTGCATTTGAAGAATCTGGTTCTCCCTGGAAAGCATAAACTAGCTGACCAACAGAATTCTCAAGCAATTGCTGAGTTTTCCTGTATATCAAATTTGCCCTGACGGGAAGACTTGGTATTGAATCCACTTCTTCCACTAGTTTGCCCACTACTAGACAAACTTCTCTGATCCCATTGTAGCCATCCATGTTGAAAGAGGAGGATGAGGAGAAGGACGAGGACTGGGAGAAGATTTTGGCATAGTATGGTTGTGGCAGTCTGAACCTCGGCATGCCACCATATTCACGTTTGTCCCAGAAAACTGTTTGGGAACCATAAGACCTGACAATCAGAGTTCATGCAGTGGGCGACAGGGGGAGACCTTTATTGAGCCAATCAGAGAGGTGCAAGTACTCTCCCCACAACCCATTAAGCCTAAATAGTGCCTTCGGTGGAGCCCAGAGAATAGAGGTGAAGAGACTAATTTGCCCTCCTAAAAAACTGGCCAAAAGGAACAGTTTGTAGGATGCCCCAGTATGGGGGAAGCAGTAGCCATCTTGGAGAAGGCCAACTGCCTACTGGCTGCAGCTCCAGCCTCAGATTGATGGAACTGGGGAGGAAAGCCTGTGCTGGAGATGTAAAGTGGCGGGCCATGTGAGAAACTGGACTGAGCTGTGCAGGCTGCTGCCAGAGTATACTGTGCTGAGAAAGTGAGCTGCGCAGAGGGACAGTATGCCCTGAACAGGCTTCAGATACAATGCTGCTATAAACTGTGCTGCACTGCTGAGCCACTGAACAGTGTTTCAGGACTCTGTAGGGGCATTCTGTCAGGAAGCCAAATGGGCTGTGCTGTGGTGCTGGACAGAAAGGGGACCTGTGTGCAGAGGGGCTGCTGTGAGGTGAAAGGTTTGTTGGCTATTTATACAGAAATGACAGTGTTTACTGCAGTTAAGGTTATTGCAAATGGGGAGATGGCCATGCAATTTTGATATTTGATCCTGTGGACTTGGATTACAAGTGCTCTTGCAGGAGAGAAAGAGAACTAGTGTCAAGCTGATCTGTTTAGCATGTAAAGCTTTCAGGACTGAAAAAGTCTAAAGAACTATGCAGTCCCTTTTTAGGTCCCTTCCTTGTTTGTTCGCAATCAAAATACAGCTCTTCTGCAATCTATGCAGCTATGAACCCCCCTAAGGAACACATGGTAGACTGCATCATTGTCAAGCTTGCTTATACTCCTACTTCCTCAGTTAGATTTTAAAATGGTGTTCTACAACTCTACATGTTCCAGCCCCAGCTGCTGACATTTCAGGCATGTCTGATCTTTATACTGTAACAAGCTCTTCTTCCTCCATAAGGGTGACTTCTTCCTTGTATGCTTGCGCTTTAAAACTTGGAAGCAAAGTGTACTTCTAGCTTCCTACGAGTTATAGTTGCACATATGTAATTCATCCACCCACTCATCTCAAAGGGTTACAGAAAAAAACAGAGTGGGATACTAGGAAGATAAAATGAGTTGGAATTTCGGGACAGACAAACCAAGGTATAGACACACAGAGGTGGGACACACAGACAGGTGTCTCAGGAGAGGCTTTGAATTTTAAAAAAAATAATGTTAACTTATTATTCATTTATTATCTATAATGTATTTATAATTAGAATAAATATACTTTTATATATTTTGTCATTGGTTACACCTTTCACATTTTAATGAAATTGGCTTAGTTTAAATAAAGACGGACAGACCGTTTTAAAGTATATGTAAACCCTTTAAATAACATTTCATATAAGCTTTAACGGGTTAATGTTATTTAAAAAGTTTGATATTTTAAAATCTGCAGCTTTTAAAGAAGTTAATTGTTCATTAGGGTTTACGTGTTAGTGTTTAATCAGAAGAAATATATATCCTAGAATCTTGAGTCCATACCTCAGTCCAAGTGAAATGGGCCTGAAAATGGCTGATTAGGCAAGCAGTACCAGAAATATGAACAAATGGAATAACTTTTGCAAGGAGGAGTAGCCTAAATTCTGTGCATGTCACATCATAACTACAAGGAGCATTTAGTGGAGAATATTGTAGAAAAAAAAGTTCTACTAGCTACTGAATAGTAGGGCTTACATACTTTTATCATAATGGATTTTTACATTTTTTTATATAATGTATTTAATTAAGACATGAAAAAGTACAAATGCTTATATTATTAGTTTAAAGTGGCTCTAAAGGCTCTTTTTTTTCTTAAAAAAACAAACACGTTATTCTAATCTGTATGGCATGCTATACACTTGCTATACTTTACCTTACCATGTTATACTTACTTGGTATTGCACAGAGCAGCCGCTTACCTCTTTATCGGGGCCCCTCTGCGGAGCTCCCTGTTCCTCATCCTCCGAGAGTGCCTCCTCAGCAAGGGGCTGAAGGGGCACTCATGTGGGTGCGTTCCCAAGCCAGGCTGTGTGCATCCATAGACACACACAGCATTGCTTGGCCATGCCCCCTGCTTGCTCCTCACAGGATTTCATTGGCATCAGCAGGCACAGAGGAGCACAGCGCTGGATTTACCTTAATTAAGGGAATGCAATAAGGTAAAAAATGTCTTGACTTTCGAACCACTACAAGCAGGTTTTGTTTGTCTATTTTTATTTTAAAGTCAGTCTACATTTTAAGAGGAAGTGAACCTGTTGCTAAAGCAGCAGATATAGGCCCACTCAGAGATGCAGATGGTGGCTAATATCTTCAACATTTGCACTGACAGCTGGTGCAAAGTACATTCTGGAAATTGAAGCCTACCTTAGCATCTTTTAGAGTCATTGAACACAAAAGCAGTAAGTGGATGTGCGATGTGCTAGCACTCTTTTTTAATGGGGGAGTCCCAAAAGGCCGACTTTAGCTCCCAACCTCAGGATGCTAAGGAGTTCAGTCCAAGCAAAATGTGTGATCTTATGGTCAAATGACCTTGAAAAGCTGGTGAGGTCCCAGATACATGATTTGTTCCACCTTACAATCAAGTGGCTGCAACTGGAGATGCTCAACTCTGCTCAGATTGTGCAGTAAGTAGTCTGCAACCATTACATCAGAACCTTGCCAGTTAAGATCCAGTGGCACGACAAGAGTGTGGATGAACTGGTGTGTATGGAGCAACATATTGCTGCCAGGGCAGCCATCAGAAATTTTGGGGCCCTTTACTCAGCTTTAGACCTGGGCCCCCCCGTCTGACCACCAACATTCCCCAGGGCCCGCCCACTGGCCACCCCACCACATCTGCCCACTGGCCAAGGTGTGTACACATGTCGCAGCCCCAGTAGGAATTATACACCCTGTCACACTTACCAGTGTAGCCTGCCAAGCATGACTCATTCAAGTGATGTGTGCAATGCATGCTAGTGTTGGATCCAAAGGGTTAAATAACAGTGCACAGGCAGCACAGCCTCACTTGATGCTTTCAATAAGACCTTGTGCCGAACCATAGGTGCTGGAGGTCCCAAACTGGGACCAGTTGTTGCCCAGGGGGCCCCAAGTTTGATATTTTTATCGGCTATGGTTCGGGAGAACGGTGTCCCCAAACTGGGGGTCCCCAAACCAGGTGTCCCCCTCCCATAGATTCCAATATTAAATTCTTTGTTGTAAGGGCCCCTTGAGACATTGGAGCCCCTTACAACAGTATTGCCTGTACCCCCCTGATGGCGGCCCTGATTGCTGCAGAGGACTATCCCCAGGCTCTGTCCTCAAAGCTGGTAACTCCTGGAAACAGGAAATATGAACCTCAAGTAAGACTGTTTCTCCTTTCCCAAAGGGTAAGCAGTCTCTTAAAGGGGGTGAAGGCATCCATGGGTACCATGAATGTGTATGGCTTCTTATCAAAAAAGGAGTCACATATTTTAACCACTTCAGCCCCAGAAGGATTTACTCCCTTCCTGACCAGAGCACTTTTTGCGATTCGGCACTGCGTCGCTTTAACTGACAATTGCGCAGTCATGCGGCGTTGTACCCAAATTAAATTGATGTCCTTTTTTTCCACAAATAGAGCTTTCTTTTGGTGGTATTTGATTACCTCTGTGGCTTTTATTGTTTGCGCTATAAACAAAGAGCAACAATTTAGAAAAAAAAAAAACAATATTTTTTAGTTTTTGCTATAATACATATCCAAAAAAAATATATAAAAAAACACATTTATTCATCAGTTTAGACTGATATATATTCTTCTACATATTTTTGATAAATAAAATTGCAAAAAGCGTTTATTGATTGGTTTGTACAAAAGTTATCGCGTCTACAAACCATGAGAATTAATTCATGGCGTTTTATTAATATTTTTTTTTAGTTTTTATTGGCAATGGCGGCAATCTGTGATTTTTTATCAGGACTGCAATATTGCAGCGGACAGATCTGACATTTTTGACACTTTTTTTGGGACCATTGACATTTATACAGCAATCAGATCTAAAAATAGCCACTGATTACTGTATAAATGTCACTGGCAGTGAAGGGGTTAACACTAAGGGGGCAATCAAGGGGTGAAGTGTGTTCCTTCAACGCGTTCTAACTGTATGGGGGCTGGGTTGGCAGGGGCATGACATATTTAACTGATCCCGGTCACAGGAATCAGTAGATCACTGTCATGTCGTCTGTCAGAACGGGAAACTGCAGTGTTTACATCGGCGGTTCTCTGTTCTTCCTCTAGAAGACGATCACGGGTCACCAGTGGGCATCGAGTCCGCCTGACCCGCAGCCACACTCATGCAGAATGCAGCTGGCACGAGAGCGCAGCGCTGGCGTGGTGCGCCTGCCCGCAACTGCGCGAATCTGCATTTATATACGACGATCTGCGCAGTGAAGCCACATCGTTGCAGTAAATGTACGCAAGGCTGTCGGCAAGTGCTTATGGAAGACATGGCCTATTTGGTGCTGGTGCCACTATTTTTTAAGCTTGTCCTAGCAGGACACCTAGGAACTAAGACTGAAATGACACCCAATGGAGGCATTGTGGACTCTGAAGCCTTGTCAACTTGGTCTATTCCAGTCAGGTGATTACTGTTCTTTTCCCCAAGATAAGCCAACACCAGAGATGTTTCCCACTCCTATCCTCTTACTCCATAGGAATATACAATGCAAGTTAAGCCAATCCAAACATGCATGTTTAAGATAAAATCTAGAAAGATGTGTGAGCAAAAGATTAAGCATGGGCTCGGGCATGTTTGGAACTGAACGTGCCCGAACCCACCAGGAAGTGAACCCTGCTCTGCGCTAATCACAGGCAGTGAGACATTCCCTGATCGCTGCAGCCGCATTCTTACTGCAAAATAATGACTAGGCAACATGATATTGTTCAAATCCAAGTTTGTAAATCCTGAACTCTATGAATAAAAGAGATTTGCCATGAACCCATGGTAGCAGCAAACCCAAACCTTTTTCCTAAACAGCATATTTTGAATGTGACATTGTGTAGACCTCAAAAAATATTAAGACTCATCTCCCCCTAAATAAGCTGGTATTAGAGTGCTATACAATAAGTGAAAATAAATAAGACACTTTATACAATTTTATGATTAAAAAACTGGTAGGGTCTGATTATATTTACATTTTGGTCAAGTTTTGCAGTGTGGGTCTACTGACTATAGAAAAAGCTTGTACGGCTAGTGTTCTTATAGGGTTAGATCAACAGAATATACCCTAATTCCTAAAACTGTGTAATTTCCATTTTCCCAAAGCACACCCTTTAATTATTTTGATTGCCGTAAAATTGTGGGCTTTGCGCTGTCAGTCAGATTGCCCATGTTATCAGCCTATAAAAGACAATCCTTTAGCTGAATACAAATAGGTCTTCTATTAAGGTTAACAGAAATTTAAATAAAATAGAAATTTAGACCTTCTAGTATACAACAAAGAAATATGTAGGTATTTGAGTTTAGAGGAGGCTAAATGGATATTCACGGTACCATGACTTGGAGTAGACAATATATATAAAAAAAAATCATTTTATTGATACAAAATACAAGACATTCTTTATAAAAAGGGGAAAAACATACAAAGTTGTGACACAAAACACATTTAGATATAAATGTGGCTCTCAAAATCATGGTTAAGGTGATGCTTCTGGAAACATTCTATACCAACTCTGTCTTAACTCTACATGTTTCACGGTCTTTTATACCGCTTCCTCAGGAGTGTATGTAGGAAGGTATAGCATAAACAGAGCGTGTGTCACCAAACTAAAGTGCACGTGCGATTCATGATGTGACGGTGTCCCAAAACCATGGGACCCTCCCAAACATAGGGCAAAATTGGAAATCAAAACTAGGTTGTGCCAGGTGTTATGTGAAGCTCCTAAGGTGGTTAAAACCAGAGTTTGGTTTCGTTTGGTGACGCACGCTCTGTTTATGCTATACCTTCCTACATACACTCCTGAGGAAGCGGTATAAAAGACAATGAAACATGTAGAGTTAAGACAGAGGTGGTATAGAATGTTTCCACAAGCATCCCCTTAACCGTGTTATATCTAAATGTGTTTTGTGTCACAACTTTGTATATTTTCCCCCTTTTTATAAAGAATGTCTTGTATTTTATATCAGCCTGGATGTCACAGCACTTCCTCAAACTGAGCTTACGATATTTCCTCCCCCACATGCCCCTTCCCCTGACTTCTCTGTTAAGATCAATGGCACAACTATTAGTGCGTCCCCACATGCCAGGGTGCTAGGGGTAACCCTAGACTCTAAATTGTCCTTTCAAGACCACATCCAATCCCTGTCCAAATCATGCCGCCTCAGCCTACGCAACATCGCTAGAATACGCCCCTTTTTAACCAATGACACCACCAAGCTTCTAATTCACTCTCTGGTTATCTCTCGCCTCGTCTACTGCAACTCTCTCCTCATTGGATTACCTTTGCATACATTATCCCCCCTTCAGTCCATAATGAATGCTGCTGCAAGACTTATCTACCTTGCCAACTGCTCAGTGTCCTCCACCCCTCTCTGCCAATCTCTCCACTGGCTACCACTCACCCAACGTATAAAATTCAAAGTCCTAACAATAATTTACAAAGCCATCCACAACTCTGCCCCCAGCTACATCTCTAACCTAGTCTCAAAATACCAACCAAGCCGCCCTCTTCGGTCCTCCCAAGACCTCCTGCTCTCTAGCTCCCTTGTCACCTTCTCTCATGCTCGCCTCCAGGATTTCTCAAGAGCTTCTCCCTTCCTTTGGAACTCCCTACCCCAATCACTCTGACTGTCTCCTAATCTATCCATCTTTAGACGATCCCTGAAAACTTTTCTCTTTAAAGAAGCCTATCCTGCTTCTACCTAATACTCTTTCTTTCTACATCAGCTCCTCCCCCACAGCTTTTACCTTTTGTATCAATCCCTCTTAGATTGTAAGCTCTAACGAGCAGGGCCCTCTGATTCCCCTTGTACCAAATAGTGATGTAACTGTACTGCCTGCCTTCATTTTTGTAAAGCGCTGCGCAAACTGCTGGCGCTATATAAATCCTGTATAATAATAATAATAATAATTTTGTATCAATAAAATGAATTTTTTATATATATTGTCTACTCCAAGTCATATGGTACCTTTAAGTCCATTTAGCCTCCTCTAAATCCAAATACTTCCATTTTGATTTAGGATGTAGGTACCCCATATTTTCTTATGTTTTATAACATGGCACTTTCTCAAATAAAGAAATATGTAGTGGAGTTAAATGAAAATTGACTAAAACTCAATGAGAGTCATTTTCAGAAGCAGATGTACTGAGCATATCAGCATGTTTCCAGTGCGTAATAACACTTTTCCTTTAAATTAGCATTCCTTTCTATGAATGTGTTTCATTATTATGGAACAGGAAGCAGCTGTGTGTGTGCAAACGATCTACTTGCAGATTCAGTGTCCGAGCTGCGCCTACAAACATTTGGCTGTCTGTATCTGTGCTGATAAAAAAAACATCCCTCTTTTGTCAACTTCACAGGAAGACTGAACATTTTCCTGTATAGTAAACCATGTTGCCAGTTACTAAGGAAATAACTGCAAACTGCTTGTAGGTCACAATTTTTTAATATGTAAATTAGTGAAGTATCATGAGTTTATATAAAATCTTGTCTTTGTGATATAAGCTGCTCATTCTATTGTGGCAGCAAGCCAGTAAAATGCTGGGTGAGCAAGTTCTAATTTAAGGGAACTGAAAGTGTCAGGAAGCAGTATATTATCTATCCATTAAATGCATGCGCTGACTCAGATCCTACTCCTGAGAAAGGAAATGACAAAGCAGAAGTGTTCATGTCATGTACCTCTACAACTATTCTCTATTCCTAAACACAGTTTTAGTGTTTTCAATTACAATTTTTTCTTCCTCGCTATGAAAAAATATATAAAATACAATAAACATGTAACACTATTTCTAATATAATTACATTTAAGTATGTTTATTACCAAACTAAATTGTCCCTCTTCTGATGTCAGACCCAGTGCATCTTTGTTTCTACTACCTATTGCATTTCAAGTTACTAACTGCCTACAATTTGCATTTTGTAACATCCTATTTCTGTCCTTCCGTAATATTTAGATCATTTTTGACATCACAGTGGTTGGACATAAATCCAAATTTAAATGTCTGACTATGTAATCAATTACTTATTATTATTATTATACAGGATTTATATAGCGCCAACAGTTTGCGCATCGCTTTACAGCAACAGTACAATTTAAGACAATTGGGTTAGAGGGTCCTGCTCCTGTGAGCTTACAATCTAAGGGGGGGGGCTGATGAAACAAAAGGTAGGGACTGTGGGGTATGAACTGATGAGGGGAGTAGAAGATTCTGTTGTTAGCTGGAGGCAGGATAGGCCTCCTTGAAGAGATGAGTTTTCAGGGATTGCCTAAAAGTGGACAGAGTAGGGCGCAGCCTGACCGTCATGGAGTACGGACACTGAGTCGCTGAGCTCCGTCCGTCCCGGGCTAGAATATCAGTGGGAATCCCCGCACCACACAGCTCTGGTATCGGCACCTCCAGATGCCTACCCCACGCCGCACAGTATCATAACCGCCCAGAGAGAGCCGCAAAGCGGACGGAGGGCTCCGCTCCTTTTTCACCCCACAGACGCCAAGCACGAGGGCCGCGACCAAGATGGCGGCTGATAACGCCGCAACCGCTCGGTTGTCTCCTTCCCCCTGGCCCTTGGTTGGTGACTCCCCGGGACCCTCTGCTACACCACAGGTGAGAAGCATCAGCCCGACCGCTTCCTCACTCTCTACGGGCCAGGCCTCACATATCTCAGAGCTAGAGGGGCTGGACAAGGACTGGAACTTTATGGCTCATATCAAAGCTCTTCCTACCAAGGCTGACATCCAACAGCTTATTGCGGCTGTGGAGCTCTCCTGCAAGCAAGCAGTTGATGGGCTTAGAGAGGAGACGGTGGCCCTGGGACACAGGGTGGAGGCCCTTGAGACCGGCCAAGACGCAATCCTGCACTCTCTTTCGTCCGTTAAGGATTCCTCACACCAACATAGTGAGGCCATCAATCAATTACTGGATCAGCTGGACAACCAAGAGAATTGAAGCAGGCTTCAGAACATTTGCATTCGCGGCCTGCCAGAGGCTACTTGTGCTAACGGCTTGCTCCCCTCTGTGGTCGGTCTCTTCCGCCAAATCCTGGGAACTAACGCCCCGGCTGACATTGAGATTGAGAGGGTCCACCGCGCCTTCCTGCCTGCCCCTCAGGACACCGACAAACCAAGGGATGTCATATGTAAGCTCCTTAGATATCCCTTAAAAGAAGCCATAATGAGGGCCGCGCGGAGTACTCCAACGATCGACTTCGATGGCGCTTCCATTGCATTGTATCCGGACTTATCCACGCGTACCCTGATGCAACGCAGGGCGGTGAGACCGGTGCTTGAGGCCCTCCGCTCGGCTGGATTAACCTACCGGTGGGGGTTCCCGTTTCGACTGACGGCGAAACGGAACGGGAAGACAGCAGCTCTTCGCACCTCCCGGCCTTCCTGGACACCCTGGATCTTCCAGCTACAGACTTCATGGACTGGAGGCTGCTCTCCCCTATCCCCCTCCCACAGCGCCCTGATAGCTGGCGCCCGGCTGTGGCTTCCTCCCGCCGGAGGAACCGGCACCGTAGGCTCAGCCGTAGCGGAGATGCCTCCTAGTTTTCCTGTTAGAGTTGGGCCCGCTCTCTGACTTTTAAGTTAGTCCCGGTTCCCTCTACCTGATGCGACTCTGCCTCTTCGCCTGGATGTCCCGGTTCCTTAGCAAGCGAAATTTAGGGCCCCTAGTGGGATCGCCGCAGAATGGACGGTAGGCTTGCTTTCTTGTTTTTTGTTCTCGTGACTTTTGCCGAGGCCCAACCAGGGGGGACTATGCCCCTTTCTCTGACCCCCGGGTCCTGGAACCACGAAGGTACTGAACTGGATGCCTCTTACTTGAACTCGTTATGGCCCCACTGTTGCAAGTTTAATGTTTATACTTTACTGTCTTGCCTGGGCAGTACTGACGGAGCTCCCCATGTGGACAGTCACTCACCCCCAAGTAGGTGAATCCCCCGTAATGGGGTGTAGTAAACTGCGGATTTGCAGTTCGGTTGGGGCTTGCCCCTGTGGGGGTTTGCCTCCCCCCACGGGCAATCACCCTTCCGTTAGGTTGGCATCACTTCTAGAGATGCTACTGGACACTTATGTTAGCTCTTGTTTTATATTTTGTGTTTTCTATTTTGTTATTTATTATTTGTTTTCACACCAGGAGGGCGCGCATGCTTCTGTGTGGTGCTCACTCCCCGCCCCTGATAGCTGGGAGGGGGATGGACACCCGGAGGGACATGCCGAACCTAACTCATTGGGGTGGGAGGGCCCGCAGAACGGGGTATGTATCTTGTTTATTGGTGTTGAGTATGGATTCCCATTGCTTAAATGGCTAATATTTTAAAGTTTTTATCCTATAATGTCAGGGGGTTGAACAGCCGCCCGGTTAAGAGGGGGAGACTTTGGCAGGAATTGCGTCACTGGTCCCCTGAGATTCTTTACTTGCAGGAGACGCACTTCACTGCTGGGTCGACTCCCCGCCTTCCGCTGACTGCTTTCAGCCAATGGTTTCATAGTCCATCCCCGGTCCCTAAGGCCAGGGGTGTCTCTATTGCCATCAAGAACTCCTGCTCCTTCTCTTTGACTTCTAGCCTGATTGACCCAGAGGGCCGTTTCCTGATAATCAAGGGGAACATTGAGGGTCGTATGTACACATTTGCTAACGTGTACGCACCTAACTCTCGCACGATCCACTTTGTCTCCTCCTTCCTCAGGAAACTGGGGGAGCTTGTGGAGGGGGTTCTGGTATTGGGTGGAGATTTCAACTTACCCATGAATCCTGAAATAGACACCTCGACGGGAAGATCGGTGTTCTCATTTAGAGCCCTTCGACATATTTGGAGGACACTGCGGTCTCTGCACTTGGTAGACGCCTGGCGTGCAAGGCGTCCAGCAGACAGGGACTACAGTTATTACTCCAAGACACATGACATGTACTCAAGATTAGACATGTTTTTTATTGACCAATTTTACCTCAGCTCGGTCACGGATGCGTCTATAGGGAGTATAACTATCTCTGACCATACGCCAGTTGTCCTGCATTTGCACCGGGCAAATGTTTGCTGTGGAGGTAGGACATGGCATCTGAACGAGACCCTCCTTGATGACCCTACAGCACGGGAGCCGGTGAAGCGCACCTTGACCTCTTATTTTGAATATAACCAACCAGGGGAAGTTTCTCCGCAGGCGGTATGGGAGGGTCATAAAGCAGTAATTAGGGGAGAACTGATCTCCCAGGGAGCTTGCATTAAGAGAGACAAACATAGGGAACTAATAGAAGTGTTGGACCGTATCCGCGACCTGGAAGTGAGGCACAAAGCCTCCCTCTCCCCGGAGGACGCCAACCGTCTTGCCGACCTGAGTACCGAACTCTCACATTGCTTAGATCGCAAGGCCAGAGATAAAATGCGTTATTATGCACATCGCTTCTATGAACATGGGAATAAATGCGGGCGACTGTTGGTGCAACAACTGCAAAAACAGCAGGCACTGCGACATGTCCACAGTTTATCGACCCAAAGTAAACGTCTGGTAGACTCCCACGACATCGCAGCCGAATTCCGCCGTTACTACGAAACATTGTATAATCTCCCCCCTGTCAGACTGCAGCCGGACATTTACTGTTTGACCAAGCTATACGGAACTACCTGAGGGACTCTGGGCTTCCCCCCTGCCCTCCCAGGTGCTGGAGGACCTGGAATGGCCCTTCTCTGTGGAAGCATTTGTTGCGGCTGCTACCTCCCTTCCGCTGGGAAAGAGCCCCGGGCTGGGCGGCTTTACCAACGCATATTACAAAAGTTTCCTTTCACTGCTAGAGACTCCCATGTGTAGCTACTTCAACTCTCTCAGCGCCTCTAGTCCCCTGCCCCCTGAGGCCTTAATGGCCCATATAACCATGATTCCCAAGCCCGGGAAAGACCCCCAGCTTTGTCCTAGTTAATGGCCATCTCCCTGCTGAACTCTGATATTAAGCTATTGGCCAAGCTCCTGGCCCTCCGCCTGCAAGACCATGTGACAGCTTTGGTCCACCCAGGCCGGCTTCATGGTGGGTCGAGAGGCCCGGGACAACACCATCAGAGCACTCCACATCCTACACTGGGCGAAGCACGGTCCTTCTCGGCGTCTGTTCCTGGCGGTTTCGTTGGACGCTGAGAAGGCTTTTGATAGGGTTCATTGGCCCTATCTGATGGGTCCCTTGTGTGAGCTGGGGTTGGGGGAGCGCATGCGGGGTTGGGTGGGGTCCTTGTATGCTAATAACTCTGCCAGGGTCAAGGTGAACGGGGTCCTGTCGGACCCTCTGCCTATTCGTAATGGAACGAGGCAGGGGTGTCCATTATCTCCGCTTCTGTTTGCCTTGGTGCTGGAGCCTTTTTTGTGCAGGATTAGAAGCAACCCAGACATCAGGGGGATAAGCATTGGGGCCTCAGAGCACAAGGTGTCCACTTATGCGGATGACCTGCTATTTATCTTATCTAACCCCAAACCACTCTTCCCGTCTTGATGGCAGAGGTGCAAGACTTCAGGCTCCTGTCCAACTTCAAAATTAATTTTGATAAGTCCGAACTACTGCCAATCAATATCCCCTCATCCATGGCTAGCTCCCTACAACAGGCCTTCCCATTTAGGTGGTGTCGGGATTCCCTCCCCTACTTGGGAACACACTGATCAGGCCGTGGTTTACGATCTAAACTATGATAACCTACTGACAGTGACTGAAAAAGATCTCCGGGCGTGGAGGGACTTGCCCTTGACATGGTTCGGGAGGATTAGCTCCCTTAAAATGAATATTCTGCCACGCATTATCTATCTCTTATACACAGTACCTATCTCCCTCCCACAGGTTTTTTTTCCAGAGAATACGCAGATGGTTCCTGAAATTTGTTTGGCAAGATAAACACCCCCATTTGGCTTATGACCTCCTGAGGAGGCTGAAGCCGGGAGGTGGAATTGATCTGCCGGATGTGGCCTTGTGCTACAAGGCTATGCCTTTAGTTCGGATATTAAATTGGCACCACGACGGGAAGACTAAACTCTGGGTTAATCTGGAGAAATCAATTGCGGGAAGAAACTTGCCAGGGGCCCCCTGGATTCCCCGACTTTCTAGGGGACTGTCGGACTGGTCCTCCCCCCCTAACTTTGGCCACCTTAACAACCTGGGATAGACTGAATAGGGATGGCATGTATGTGCCCCCGACCTCCCCTCTTGCACCGCTGATGGGATTTCCCTGGTTTCCGCCCGGCGAGGAGAGGGGTATCTTTGGTACCTGGAGCTTGGGGTGGGGAGGAATTCCTTGCATCTGGCTGGCTCCTGAGGGACGGTTGCCCTCCCTGGCCGCTTTACGGTCTCAGTTGGGGAACATTCCCTTAGCGGTCTGGAGACACAGACAGTTAGACAGCTTTATCAGAACGTTAGATCCAGCCCTGAGGCCCTACAACTCACTTACAGATTTTGAATCCCTCTGTGAGAGTCTTCCTGGACCTAAACACCTGTTATCCCAGATGTACAGATTAGTGCTAGACTCCCAGGCTACGGGGACCCCATATTACATTAGGGAATGGGAGAGGGAGTTGGGGATAGAGTTTACACCCCCCCAGATACAGCGCATGATCACATTCACACATTCATCTTCCATCTCCTCGCGTACCCAGGAAACCTCTTACAAATTCCTATCCAGGTGGTATAGGACCCCTGCTAAGCTGGCCCAAATGTTCCCGACTTCTGACGGGAATTGTTGGAGAGGGTGCTCCCAACAGGGTTCGTTCCTCCACATCTGGTGGTCCTGCCCAAAGGTTAGGGGGTTCTGGGAGGACATTGCTCCATGGATCAGGAAACTGACGACACAGAGGTCTGGCGATTCCCTTACAAGGGGTTGACTCTGGCATTTCGCCGGTCCCTCCCGTTGGCAGGGAGTCCTCGGTCGGTCTACGTTCC
>BLSH010213537.1:1686852-1708237 GCA_018402905.1 Glandirana rugosa | reverse complement strand
GTGTGCAGTCTCTGATAGTCTCTTGTATCATGTCTGCAGTCTCTGACCATCTCCTGTATCATGTCTTCAGCCTCTGACCATCTCTTGTATCATGTGTGCAGTCTCTTGTATCATGTTTGCAGTCTCTGACCATCTCCTGTATCATGTCTGCAGTCTCTGACTATCTCTTGTATCATGTGTGCAGTCTTTTGTATCATGTTTGCAGTCTCTGACCATCTCTTGTATCATGTCTGCATTTTCTGACCATGTCCTGTATCATGTTCTCATTAATGAATTGAAGCACTGAACACTTTCCAGTATATTCATATTTTATACTTTTTGATTTTGCACTTTATGCACGTTGTTTGTGAGTGTTTATATATAGTGTTGAGCGAACCCGGGCTGTAAAGTTCGGGTCCGTACTGAACTTTGGGGTGTCCGGGGTTCTGGTAATTTTACTAAAAGTTCTGAAAATTGCTGTAAAAAAGTCCAGGAAAGTCCTAGAGGTCTGCAAAAGGAAGGAAAATGGGGGCAAGGGTCGGACAAGTGCCCTACAAAGAAATGGGGACAGGGAAATAACTAAAAGCATTTTTAAAAAAATAATTTCATAAAAAAATTAAAAATGGAGGTGGATGTGGACCATCTTCAAACTGTGTCTGAAAAGTATTAATTAACGGTAGAAGCCATATCACTGTTCTAAAATCATCTTCAAACTGTGTCAAAAAAGTATAAATAAGCCGGGAGAACCCATATCACTGTTCTACAATCATCTGGAAACTGTGTGTAACACTTTAACTAAAACCGGGAGAAACCATACTACTGTTCTGCAAGCATCTGGAAACTGTGTGTAACACTTTAACTAAAACCGGGAGAAACCATACTACTGTTCTGCAAACATCTGGAATCATTAGAGGTGGTGGCTACATTCGTTTTCTTTTTTAAGGGTTTTTTCCACTTTTTACACCTGGTGATTTGGCCAGTAACACACCTCCAGTATTAGAGTGCCCCCTTGCTAAGAGCACGAGCACAGGGGTGCAGCAGCACTGTCAGTCTGGGGGGGGGGGGGGGAGTATTGTTAAATTTACTAGCAGATTTCAATACATTAACAAATTGAAGCCAAACTCCAGCTAACAGTTTATAAGCAGTTGCCACAGCCATTTTTTTTCCTTTTGGGATAAATGTTTTACATAAATAAATAAGAGTTGATCATTTTTAGCACTCCTGGCAGTGTTAAAAGGTTTGTCTCATCACTGCGAGCCGATAAATTTGCAGGAGAATTTGTTCTTTTGAAAAACAAGACTAAAGGCCCGTACACACGATGCAAAATTCGGACAGAAATTGTTGTTCGTCAGCCTGTTGTCCAAAATTCTTACTGTTAGTATGCTCCTTTGGACAGCCGATTGACATTTTTTCATCAGACAAAAGCTGGATGTGCAGACTAGTAAATTTTTGTTGTACGACAACCCCATGTCCTATTCTCGTTCCGTACATTTTTTGTACGAAAAAAATCCTATGACCGAGACTATGCCTGCTCAGAAAGGAAAAAAAGATGCAAAACATATGCAAAACATGACGTCACTTCTGATGTTGAGTTCGGTCGAATGAAAATTTTTGGAGAGTCAGTGTGCTTTACAAAATCATGGACACGCGCTTTTGACAAAAATCAAAAATCATTGTCGTTCGATAATCGAACAGAGTACGAGGCTTTATTGGTAGGATCACCAGATGAAAAAAAAAGGAAAAAACGCCTAAAAAAACGAATACATCCATCACATCTACAAATCGGTAAGCTGCAATATAATGAATTTTGGCTTTGGGGTTTAATACTGCTTTAAATTAGGCTGTATACCTTTCCAATCAAGAAAGGACTTTTACTAGGCAATATCACAATGTCATGCACTCTGGGCATCTATTCAATTCTTTAAAATAGTCATTTAGGTCAGCAGTTTTAAAGTGCTTAGAACAGCTTTATATTGTATTTTATTTAAATTTAATTTGATAAAAAAGTGCACAAAAAAAGAATCATAATTTTAGGGATACACTTGAGTGATAGTTCAGGTATTGTCTGCCTATCTGCTTTGCTCAGAAATATTTAATACCCTTCATTTCTGTTCATTTATCAGCGTCAGGCTCATTTATCAAGTTTGGAAAACTACAATTATAGTAAGTACTATCATTTTAACTGATGACACTTACTTTAAAGCTTAAGATAATTAACAAAATGGAGGTTTGAATGCCTTCTTTATTGAAATGTGCTTTCACAATTTAGTGAACCTTTCCATTTTCTGCAAATATTAAGATACTAGCACATATATGCATGTTTTTTTTATATAGAAAACTGTTACTGGTGCACTGGGATATCCATTCCAAAATTCTTCTTCCTGCTGTAGATAAAGAAGAAAGAAGCCTCTTTTAGAAAAGTCATCCCAGCCTCCCTCGCTAACCCCCCCCCCCCCATGCATTTAGCTGGGTCATCGTCCCCCTTACCTCTTTTGATGGCTTTGGCCCCCAACGCTCTCTGTGGCCTGTCTGGCAAAAAATTTAGTGCCTGTTGCCATCTATGCTATTTATTGGATAATCCCTATTAGGCTCCGTTTACACCCATGCAGATGTGATGGTGCGTTTGTGTTTTTTGCACAATATTGCGTATCCTGTTTAGGGCAGCCTATTCATTTCAATGAGCCGCCCTGTGCGTGAAAAATGCACAAAAGAAGTGCAAGACACTTTTTTCTTTTAAATCGCACCACAACAAAACACTACTTTGTTGTCTTGTGTTTTGGCAAACAAGTGCATTAGCAAGGTGCAATTAGCTAATAATAATTAATGGCACCTCTGTATGCCTGCAAAAGTATGCACTTTTTTGTGTGTTGCAAGAATGCATGCACGTTTCTGCAATGCGCAAATGTAAACCTAACCTTAGTGATTATGCAACATTTTACAAAAGTAAAAATGCAATGCTTAAATGTAAGCAGTGCTTTGATGGATCATATATTGAATATACTACAAAATAAAAACAAAAGTGTTCATATAATTAATATTGTGAGCAAAAATGTGACAAACATAACCCATACTAAACAAAAGTTCCAATAAATATGATATTTTTTCGTGGCATCAAACTTTCACAACTTCAGTGTGTTTTTCCAGGGGAGACACTCATCAGACACCAAATGGTATGCCAACCTCACCGGTTAAAGAGGACCTTTAAATGATTGAAAGTCAATAGTGTTTAACCACTTCCCACCGAGCCTATTGTGAAATGATGGCCAGGCGGGACAATCATCATTCTGGGTGGATGCCATTTGACAGTGCCTCGCATGCTGCGGCACAATCGGTCACCAGCTGTGTCCACCGGACACAGCCAATGACTGATCAGTGTACTGGCCCTGTGTGTGACCAATCACAGCCGATCACATGCCAATTGTAAACAATGGATGGCTTCCATCCATTGTGTACAACTGTGTTGCTAGCTGTGATTGGTCACAATGATCACATCTGTACCATGTGATTAGCTGATCACAGCTGGTCACAACAAAACACACTGAATGAATCAGTTTCATTCAGTGAAAATGGTCGCTTATACCAGTAAAATTCAGTATGTAAAAAAAAAGGTTTTCCAAAAAATGACTTAAAAAACTCACCAAGCCTCTTACTAAATAGCTTGCACTGTCTACTTTCCAAAAAGGGGTAATTTTTGGTATATTTGTACTGTCTCTGGCATTTTTAGGCCTTAAGAAATGAGAGAAGCTATCAGTACATCAGGATTGATAAATTTTCAGATATACAGTATATCCGATAGTTTCCTACAGACTAAATAATATACAGTAAAACCTTGGATTGAGAGTAACTTGTTCTGAGAATGTTTTGCAAGACAACAAATGTTTTTTTTTAATAAATAAATATATAAAAGAGAAAAGAGGTGCTTCTAAGGATCCTTTCACATGTTCCGTATGTCCGTTTTTCCTCCATCCGTTGAAAAACGGACATACATGTATGTCTATGGGCTAGCTGACGTTAGCGGATGATCATCCACTGACATCCTCCTCTGTTAAGTTCCATTTTTTTCTTCCATTTGAAAAAGACGAAAGACGGATGTTAGCGGACGATCCTCTTACATCCGATCCGCTGACATCCATTCTTAAACCCTTCCCCCCTCATTAAACGCACTATATATAGCTGGTTGCTAAGGAAGGGGCCGGGAAGCCAGCTGCTGCATCCTTAACAACCAAGGAGTCATCAGTTGTCAGCAGGGTTCCCCACTGACAGCTGAATGTAGAAAAAAAAATTGCAGGCAAAAAAAAAAAAACGGCGTGGGGTCCCCCCTCAGGTATATACCAGGTCCTTCGGGTCTAGTATGGATTTGGAGGTGCATCCCATGCCAAGATATTTTAAAAAAACGGCGTGGGGTCCCCCCACAATCCATATCAGACCCTTGTCCAAGCACGCAGCTCGGCAGGTCAGGAAAGGGAGGGGATGCCCCCCGAACCATATCAGTCCACATACCCTCAACATGGGGGGTGGGTGCTTTGGGGCAGGGGGGCTCTGAACCTCTCTCCCTAATGCACCTTGTCCTCATTTCAACGGGGACAAGGGCCTCTTCCCGACAAACTTGGGCTGTGGTTGGGCTTTAACAAGGGGGCCACCAGATCCCAGCCCCCCCTATGTGAATGGGTATTGGGTACATCATACCCCTACCCAATCACCCAATCACCAAAAAAACAGTGAAGAGCCGGTTTTTGACTGTTATTAATAGCACTGAGCTGTCTTCTCCCGGTGCCATCTTCTCCCATCGCCATCTCTCATCGAGCTGTCTTCTCCCGCTGCCACCGTCTCTCCCGGTGCCATCACTCCTGCTGCCATCTTCTCATGCCGCTATCTTCTCCCGGTGCTGTCTTCTTCCTCGCTGCTGGTTACCATTTAAAAAAAAAAGCAGCTGTTCTTTTGCTGTTTCCCATTGTGTTGTCGCCTGCTGTCTGGCATCTGTTATATAGCTACGACGTCCCCCGGAGAGCCCACCCTTGTGACGTCCCAGGGGGTGGACTCTCCGAGTGACGTCATCTGATGGCCACACCCCATGGCTATATAACAGATGCCAGACAGAGGATGACAATACAACAGGGGAAGACAGCCACAGAAGAACAGCGGCTTTATTTTTTTCTTAGCGGGTAACTGCCGGCGAGGAAGAAGACAGCAGCGGGAGAAGACGGCAGCAGGAGAAGATGCCACCGGGAGAGACAGCGGCGGGAGAAGACAGCACCAGGAGAGACAGCGGCGGGAGAAGACGGCTCAGAGTGAAAACTCAGAGCTATTAATAAAGGACTTGTCAAAAACCAGCTCTTGTTTTGTTTAACTTTTCACTACTTTTTTGGTGAATGGGTAGGGGTGAATGGGCTTGTTAAAGGGGGCTTCCAGATTCTGATAAGCCCCCCCGGCCGCAGACCCAGACAACCACAGCCCAGGGTTGTCGGGAAGAAGCCCTTGTCCCCATCAACATGGGGGCAAGGTGCTTTGGGGTGGGGGACACACAGCACCCACCTCCCCATGTTGAGGATATGCGGACTAGTATGGTTCAGCGGGGGGGGACTCGCTCGTCCCCTCCCTTTTCTGACCTGCCGGGCTGTATGCTCGGAAAAGGGTCTGGTATGGACTTTGGGGGGATCCCATGCCATTTTTTAAAAAATGTTGCCATGGGGGTTCCGTCCGAATCCATACTAGTCCTGGCATAGACCTGAGGGGAACCCCACGCCGTTTTTTTTGCAATTTTTTTTTGCCAACAGTTTTTTGCTTTATTACATTCAGCTGTCAGTGGGGAACCCCCGGCCCCCTCCTTAGCAACCAGCTATATGCAGCGTTTGAAGTTCAGTTCACTCACTTTTTTTGTAAAAAAAAGGCTTATGTTACACTGTTATCTGGTAAGAAGACTGAGAGAGCACTGGGTGTAGTGTGCCATTTCATCTCTACACACAAACTGGTGTCGGTCTTTTCTATCATTTAAACCCAGAGACTGTATTTATTTATCCATCTGGATTTCAGCGCGGCACAAGGACTTTTATTGCATTTAGTTTGGTGATCAACAAGCGGTGCATGCTGCTTACTGTTTATTATGCATGTATTTCTAACAGCGCAAACTCACTTTATATGTTTTTTTTTGTAAAAAAAGGATGTCAGCGGACATGAAAACGGATGTAAAAATTGACATCCGTATCCGCTTTGATCTGTTTTTTACAAAACAAAAAATGTGAATGAACTGAACTAAAAAACTGAATGCCCATGTGCAAGGACCCTAAGTGTAGAAATATGGTTACATTTAATGAAGGTACAACATTTAGCAACTAACATGGTTGATAATTAACCACTTGCCGACCACGTATAGTATATATACGGCGGCAAAGTGGCACGATGGCGCGGATCGCTGTTTATAAACGGCGATCAGGGTATATGTGCATGTGTGCTCCGTGAGTGTGCCCGCGTGTCGGACGGACTCGATGTCCGTCGGCAACCCACGATCGCCTGTGAGAGAGGAAGAACGTGGGCCGCCGGTGTAAACACAGCGGTTTCCCGTTCTGACAGGCAGCATGACACAGATCTACTGATCCCTGTAGATCAGTTAGACCTGTTATGCCCCTGCTAGCCTAGCCCTCATACAGTTAGAACACAGTGAGGGAACACAGTAAACCCCTAGAGCACCCCCTACAGGTTAACCCTTTCCCTGCCAATCACATTTATATAATAATCAGTGTTTTTTTTTTAGCTCTGATCACTGTATAAATGTCAATGGTCCCAAAAGAGTGTCAAAAATGTCCGACATGTCTGCCCCAATGTCACAGTCCCAATAAAAATCGCAGATCGCCGCCATTACTAGTTGAAAAAAAAAATTTGTGAAAATGCCATAAATGAATTCTCATCGTTTGTAAACGCAGCAACTTTTGCACAAACCTATCAATATACGGCGATCAAGATTTTTTTTTTACCAAAAATATGTAGAAGAATACATTTTGGCCTAAACTGATGAATAAATTTGTTTTTATATATATATTTTTATATGTATTAAGACAAATGTAAGAAATATTGTTTTTTCCAAATTGTTGCTCTTTTATTGTTTATAGCGGTGATCAGAAGTGACGCAGAGGTGATAAAATACCACCAAAAGAAAGCTCTATTTGTGGGGAAAAAAATTAGTTTGGTTACAACGTCGCATGACCGTGCAATTGTCAGTTAAAGCAACGCAGTGCCAAATCGCAAAAAGTGCTCTGGTCCTAAAATGGGAAATCCTTGCAGGACTGAAGTGGTTAAAACAGGCACATCTAAGTATGCAGGCATTCGGGGTAAAGCTGTCCACATAGACTATCCTACACACCGCCATCAATGTCATCCCTTCCATGCTTCGCTCCACGAGCATGTCAAGCCTCGCTTTCAGATCACTGTACTGCAGGGTAGTCTTCACGGTCATGATTGCAGGCTGACAGCAGTGAGAGCCGGCGGTGCGGAGGATGGTCTATGTGGACAGCTTTACCCTGGATGCCTGCATACTTAGATGTGCCTCTATTAATCATCAACCATGTGAGTTGCTAAATATTGTATCTTCATTAAATGTACCCATATTGCTACACTTAGAGGTGCCTCTCTTCTCTTTTATACACGGTAGCTCCTGCTAGATTTTGCTTCTAACCCCCTTGTGGAGGCGGCCATTTGTGGATGGACATTTTATGGTTACACAACCTATCACATTGCTATAATCTTTTTATATTGACTATAAACTGAAAGACTTATGAACAAATGGTTGTGGAATGAATCATCTGAGTTTCCATTATTTCTTAAGGGGAAATTTGCTTTGATATACGAGTGCTTTGGATTACAAGCATGTTTACGGAACGAATTATGCTCGCAATCCAAGGTTTTACTGTACACTGATTTAGGTTATTTTCACAAAAGAAATGTAGCAGAATAGAGTTTGACCTAAAATTATGAAGAAAGATTATGGATTTGCAAAATTTTATAACAAAAGCGAAGGACTGCGTTTTTTCGCCCCAAATTTTTGGCCTTATTTTGTTTATTTGGCAAAATATTAAAAAATTCAGTGGTGATTAAATACCACCAAAAGAAAGCTTTATTTGTGTGAAAAAAATTGATAAAAATTTCATATGAGTACAGTGTTGCATGACCGCGCAATTTTAATTTAAAATGTGACAGCGCTGAAAGCTGAAAATTGGTTTGGGCAGGAAGGCGGGTGAAAGTTCTTTGTATTGAAGTGGTTAAAGTGTTTAACGTTCAAAATGACCAATGACAACCATCAGGGTTGCATCTCCAACCCCCTAGGGAAATCAATGAACTACAGACAGACCATAAACAAGCAGTAACACAGGCAGGTCCAATAGTTAGTATGTTTGAAATCTTTGCATGTTCTTTTATACATAATCATAAAATGTTCTATTGCTCTATACCAATATTTCACAGGGCTAGCTGGAAGTTTTGTGTTTATTCCTGCTACAATGTAACATCCAAGGTATTTACCTCTACCACCTGTCAATGTTTTATAAATTATTCAGTGTTGCTAGATGATTTATGAATAAGACCCAATCAATTAACTCTGTACTGATTCTAATAGGGTAAGGCAACGTAGCTAAATGCCAGATTCTTAGTTCAAAGAAGGTAGTGTGGGGAAAATGTAGTTAAATCTTTCATGCTTCACATTAGGCCAGAATGGTTGTAGCCAACGGTAAAATTGTTGTTGAAGCACAAAGATAAAATGTTGGCATCCTCAAGGAGATAATAAAGAGGACAGCACATAGGTTAAGCACATTAAACAAAACTGCTGCCTGGAGAGATGCGCTTTAACAGCTTGCAGATCCCTCCTCCTATGCATATTACAATAAATATGTTCCAGATAGCTCAAGCCTCAATCTATATGAGAGATCCGCAGTCATCGGTTTGATCCTTTTGCCAAATATAATACTTTTTAACGCAAAGCTTTTCCCAATTCCTTGTTCAGCATTTTTATTTATTTCAGGTACTTATATAGCACCGTCAATTTACGTGGCGCTTTACATATACATTGTACATTCACATCAGCATTTAAGGTGACATTGTGTTGATCATAGTTTCGGCATGCTTGTACTATATGACATATTCAGATAATGGATATTGATTTCTCTTTTACTCCTAGATTAATTGGGATGGATTTTCATGTTGCAGGAAATCCTCTTCAGTCAGTGGTCTCTATTTACATAACCTGTCTCCAGGGGTCCACAAGCTGATGGCTTATAATTACCTGAACTGTGATGTACAGCAAAGCAATTGAAATATCAGTTAGAATGCAAGCGCTGCACAATAAGGGATTGTGCTTTACTAGAGTTGAGTTAGAATGATCAAGCGAATAGGCAAAGCCAATATATTTAACAAGGATAGAACAACTAGTTTCCAATAAAATACAATAACCGATCAGTGTAAGGGACCCTAGACCAATCCCATCTTGGTTAGCTAGTGTCAAAAAAAGATACAAAGATGAACAGAGTGTATGGGTATTGGGTCCAAGTGAGCACAAACACACGTAATTAAAATTAATACTTTATTGGTTGCATGTTTAAAACCAAACTTGAAGAATTGTGGACAAGAAACATATCCAGTGTACAATATACGTATCTAGTACATTCAATGCTACATAGGAAGTAATTGAAGGTGGAATAATTATCATCAACGTTTCGCAATATTTATTGCTTCTTCAGGATTTATTTTTTATTTACTTTTTCCATAGTTGTCCTTCCTTCATTGGTATCCAAGCATGATGGCACTGCGTAAGTCCAATTGCAAGGGACAGATCCCTATCTCCCTCCCCTATATAGGAAGGTGGTGCCAAGTCCACCCCCTATGGTCTGGATGGGCATCGGATTGTCCCTCAAATTAGCAATAGTTAACTTCCTCAGTCCCGGCTCTATATCATAATTCGTCTAGACCTGGGGGAACGCAGCAGCGGGGCCTCCATGCCTGAATCTTCAAGTTTGGTTTTAAACATGCAACCAATAAAGTATTAATTGTAATTCCGTGTGTTTGTGCTCACTTGGACCCAATACCAATCCACTAAAATCCTATATATATTTTCTTGATGACTCTGTTCATCTTTGTATCTTTTTTTGACACAAGGATAGAACACTACTTTTTTTTTACAAAGAAAAAAGCAAAATGTAGCTAGATGGAATTTTATAAAAAGGACCTACTATGAACAATGATGATGCTTTGCAAAGTTCTTTAAAGGACAGTAACTATCATATGCTGATGTTCAGTACATCAACTGCTGGTCAGATGAGATATGTCTTATTTATCTGGGCATGGTATACAAATAAATCTATACAAACACTTCTTCAGTTCTAAAAAAGTGTCAGGAAAATACCCAGCATTTATATATATACAGGTAGCACTGAAATATTGATCTAATCCCCATGGAAAGATACATGTTATTCTCTAAGAACAGAATGGATAGGAGCTGTGAAGGTTGTGGGACTAGTTAGATAATCCCAACCTTGTTGTCAGGAAGATTTAGGTGTTAATCCTTCAATTTGCATGGCTGAAGATATGAATTGTTGTAAAAATGCTGGGATAGAGATGTTAAAATGGTATTACAGTGATTTGAAAACGTATTCATACCCCTTGAAATGTTCCACATTTTGTCAGGTTACATCCAAAAACGTAAATGTATTTTATTGGGATTTTATGTGACAGAACAACACATAATGCCACATAATTGTGAGGTGGAAGGAAAATGATAAACGGTTTTCAAAATTTTTTACAAATAAATATGTGAAAAGTGTGGCATTCATTGGTATTCAGCCCCCCGAGTCAATACTTTGTAGAACCACCTTTGGCTGCAATTACATCTGCAAGTCTTTTTGGGGATGTCTCTGCCAGCTTTGCACATCTAGAGAGTGACATTTTTGCCCATTCTTCTTTGCAAAATAGCTCAAGCCATTGTCGGAACTACTAGAGTCGCACTTAAGACCGGGCCCTGGCATTCCGCCACTGCCCGGGGGCCCCAGCGGGGTTTATAGTCGCATGGCTCTCTCATACAGCTCTGAGCTGGTGCTCATGAATGCCGCCTGTCTCCTCAGCACGGCTCTGAGCTGAGAGCATCTCTCTCATGCAGCTCAGAGCTGGTGTTCTATCAAATACTGCCTCCCATGCTCCCTCCCCCTCCTTCCTCTCTCACACGGGATGGGAGAGGAGACAGCCTATGTGTGTACCTTGGGAAGTGTGAACTTGTTAGCTTCACACTTGACTGCCCACAGAGCACACACAGGAGAGAGGCGGGGGGAGAATGAGCAGACCGTCTCCTCTCCAAACCCGTGCAAGAGAGGAAGGAGGGGGAGGGAGGATGGGAGGCAGTATTTAATAGAACACCGACTCTGAGCTGCATGAGAGAGACGCTCTCAGCTCAGAGCCATGCTGAGGAGATACGCGGCGCAGCATTCATGAGCACTTATAGGAGGCACTAATGGGTACTAGGTGCAATTAGTTTAGTTCCGGATTTCGCTTTTACCAAATTTTTTCGAAATTTGGCAATTCGGACGAATGCTGAATTTCCATATTTTTTTCAGAATTTTTGTTTTTCCAATTCGAAAATTCAGCAATCGGAAAATCCAAATTGTGGTAATTCGGAAAGTCGGCAATCGGAATAGCCTAAAATCTGAAATGTGAAAATTAGGAAATTCGGAAATCTGAAAATTCAAAAATAACAAAGAACATTTGAAATAATAACTAACATAAATAACTATTAAATGATAGGTATTGGAATTTCCTTGAAAATATGGCTGTAAGTGATAAATTTCATATTTTAAGTTCACTAATAGCCAAATTTTCAAGGAAATTCCAATACCTATCATTTAATAGTTATTTATTATTATTTCAAATGTTCTTTCTTATTTCCGAATTTCGGAAATTCAGAAATAAGAAAGAACATTTGAAATAATAACTAATAAATTATTAGTTAGTTATTTCAAATGTTGTTTCTTATTTCCAAATTTACAAAATTCGGAAATTTGGAAATAAGAAAGAACATTTGAAATAGTAATAAATAACTACTAAATTATAGGTATTGGAATTTCCTTGAAAATTTGGCTCTTAGTGAATATGAAATTTATAACTAACAGCCATATTTTCAAGGAAATTCCAATTCCTATAATTTAATATTATTTATTAGTTACTTATTATTTCAAATGCTCTTTGTTATTTTCGAATTCTCCGATTTCCGAATTTTTCAAATTTTGGATTTTTGGCTGGTCCGATTGCCGCATTTCCGAATTACCGCAATTGCCGAATTCACGAATTTCCGATTCCTGAATATCCAAACTCCGAATTTTTCAAATTCTCCAATTTCCGAAAAAATAAAAAATGAATGGAACGAAAATGAAACAATCACATTTTTCAGCCATGCACAAGTCTAATGGGCACTGATAGGTGGGATTGATGAGCACTGGTGGGCACTGATAGGTGGGATTGATGAGCACTGGTGAGCACTGATAGGTGGGATTGATGAGCACTGGTGGGCACTAATAGGTGGGATTGATGTGCACTGGTGGGCACTGATAGGTGGGATTGATGAGCACTGATAGGTGGCACTAATGGGTACAGATAGGTGGGATTTATGAGCACTGCTGGGCACTGATAGGTGGGATTGATGAGCACTGATAGGTGGCACTGATAGGCAGCACTGATGGGCACTGACAGGTGGGAGTGATGAGCACTGATAGATGGCACCGATGGGCACTGATAGGCAGCACTGATGGGCACTGATAGGCTGCATTAATGAGCACTGATTGGCAGCACTGATGGGCATTGAGCACTGATGGGCAGCATTGTTGGCCACTGATAGGCTGCACCGATGAGGAGGCACTGATAGGCGGCATTGATGAAAAATGATAGGCAGCACTAATAGACAGCACTGATAAGCTGCACTGGTAGGTGGCAATGATAGGTGGTACTATTAGGCAGCATTGATGAGCACTGATAGGCGGCACTGAAGGGCATTGAGCACTGATAGGCAGCATTGATGGCCACTGATCAGGAGGCACTGATAGGTGGCATTGATGAGAGCTGATAGGCAGCACTGATAAGCTACACTGGTAGGCGACATTAATGAGCAATGATGGGTGGCATTGAGAGGCGGCATTGATGAGCACTGATAGGCAGCACTGATAATTTACACTGGTAGGCGCCATTGTTGAGCAATGATAGGTGGCACTGATAGACGGCATTGATGAGCACTGATAGGCAGCACTCATAGGGTGCACTGATGGGTACTGATAGGCGGCATTGATGAGCACTGATAGGTGACACCGATGAATGGCATTGATGAGCATTGATAAGTAGCACTGATAGGCATCTATGATAAGCACTGATAGGAGGTACTGATGCCACTGATAAGTGGCACTGATAGACATCAGTGAGGTGGCACCGATGGGCACTGATAGGCAGCATTGATGAGCACTGATGGACACTAATAGGCAGCATTGATGAGCGATGAAAGGTGGCACTGATAGGCAGAATTGATGGGCACTGATGGGTGGCATTGATGAGCACTAATAGGCAGCACTGATAGGCAGCATTGGCGGGCACTAATAGGCGGCATTGATGAGCATTGATAGGTGGCATTGATAGGCTGCACTAATGATCAGGGCACTAGTTATCAGTGTAAACAATTTACTGACATTGTTGCCTCTCCTTCCCTCACACAGACACAACATGGGAGGAAAGGGCTGCTGATAAAAAGCAAGTCTATTTACATGCGATCAGCAATCACATAGTAAAGAGCCGCTGTGATTGTGCTAGATGCACATTCCAGGAGACACGTGGGAGGCAGGGTTCTGGAAGGATGTCCATGGACACCCTCCCAAAATTGGAAACCCGGGGCTCGGATGGAAAGGGGGCGAAGGGTCAGTGGGGCCCATCATGTTTTTTTTCACCGGGGCCCTAGGTTGTAGTTATGCCTCTGGCTCAAGCTCTATTAGATAGGATGGAGAGCGTCTGTGAACAGCAATTTTCAAGTCTTGCCACAGATTCTCAATTGGATTTAGATCTGGACTTTGACTGGGCTATTCTAACACATGAATATGCTTTGATCTAAATCATTCCATTGTAGCTCTGGCTGTTTGTTTAGGGTCATTGTCCTGCTGGAAGGTGGACCTCCGCCCCAGCCTCAAGTCTTTTGCAGACTCTAACAGGTTTTCTTCTAAACCTTCGTATACACGGTGCGACGGTCGTACGACCAGACGTCCAAAATAGTATGTTGGCTGTTGTGTCTCGCATACTGATGTGCACTAAGCGATCGTACAACCAAGCTTAAAGTAGTGACGTGCTACGAGGGTATAAAGAGGAAGTTCAGGTGAATGTGATTGTGAATTAGGAACGTAGGTTTACACGAATGGACACTTCCAGGCGTTCCTGACTTCTGAGCATGCGTGTTTTGCACGTACAACTTGTTGGCCCAACTTCTCTGCACACATGGTACAACAGTCGTACGACGCCTTGTTGTACAACAAAAGTTTTCTAGTCTGCTCATCCAGCTCCTGTTCTAATCGCGCGTACTAAAGGTCGGATGATTGTACAACAAGCTGTCGTACGATCGTTTTTGTACAACCGTTGCACCATGTGTACGAGGCTTTAGATTGCCCAGTATTTGGCTCCATTCATCTTCCCATCAACTCAGCTTCCCTGTCCCTGCTGAAGAAAAGCATCCACACAACATGATGCTGCCACCACCATGTTTCCCGGTGGGGATGGTGTGTTCAGGGTGATGTGCAGTGTTAGTTTTCAGCCACACATCACGTTTTGCTTTTAGGCCAAAAAGTTTTGGTCTCATCTGCCCAGAGCACCTTCTTACACATGTTTGCTGCGTCCCCCCCACATGGCTTCTCGTAAACTACAAATGGGCCTTCTTATGGCTTTCTTTCAACAATAGCTTTCTTCTTGCCACTCTTCTATAAAGACCAGATTTGTGGAGTGCATGACTAATAGTTGTCCTGTGGACAGATTCTCCCACCTGAGCTGTGGAACTCTGCAGCTCCTCCAGAGTTACCATGTACCTCTTGGCTGCTTCTCCTTGCCCGGCCTGTCAATTTTGGTGGACAGCCATGTCTTTTTAGGTTTGCAGTTGTGCCATACTCTTTCCATTTTCGGATGATGTTCTCTGTGAGATGTTCAAAGCCTGGGATATTTTTTTATAACCTAACCTTGCTTTAAAATTCTCCACAACTGTATCCCTGACCTGTCTGGTGTGTTCCTTGGCCTTCATTATGCTGTTTGTTCACTAAGGTTCTCTAACAAACCTCTGAGGGCTTCACAGAACAGCTGTATTTATACTGAGATTAAATTACACACAGGTGGACTCTATTTACTAATTAGGTGACTTCTGAAGGCATTTGGTTCCACTAGATTTTAGTTAGGAGTATCAGGGTAAAGGGGGCTGAATACAAATGCATGCCACACTATTCAAATATTTATTTGTACAAAATTTTGAAAACCATTTATCATTTTCCTTCCTCTTCACAATTATGTGCCACTTTGTGTTGGTCTATCATATAAAATCCCAATAAAATACATTTACGTTTTTGGTTGTAATATGGAAAATTTCAAGGGGTATGAATACTTTTTCAAGGCACTGTATATGTGGAAAACATCTCTACCCCAGCATTGTGACAACAAATCACAACTTCAGCCAGGTAGAATCGAAGGAAAAAAATTGTATATCTTAGTCCTGGACATAATAAACAAATAAAGAAAATATGGTCCAAACCGTGTTTCCTTTAAGACATAACTTTTGTAGCTGCTGGTACATTAGGGGAGTCAGGTCCGCGGCAGCTTATATGCCTCTTGTGAATATGAACCCCAGTAATTTGTCATTATCTAGTTTGTACCAGTACTTTATCAGCAGGGCCGATCCAACACTGGTGGTACTATAGAGCTGATTTTCCAGTCCCAGTTCCATCCCTAGAGATATAGATAGTATTTTATAAAATTATTTAGCATCCGATCAGTGTAGGGGACTTTAGATCAATCCAATCCTAGTATATTCATATGTAAATAATTGTACTTAGATGACCAAGGCTATCTGGATAAAACCAATAGGATTTTGCTGGATTGTTGATAGGTCCCAGTGAGCACATAACAAAGATTACTTTAAAATATAATTGTTTTATTCATATACAGATACAAATTTAAAACAAATTCCTCATTGACCTATCCCATATACAGTATGTATGATATCTATATTTAAACCTTGGGAGTACAAATCTTATGTTCTCAGACCATGTGCAAAGCTTGGACGTGACCCTCGATACCGACCTATCGATTGTGCAACAGGTATCAGCTGCCGTCAAGTCTTCCTTCCATCATCCCTGGAATAAAAGAGTAACTAAACAGTTTATATGCCAAAAATAATAAATGCTTTTGTAATGTGCAGATTGGATTAGTGCAATACCCTCTACTATGGTCTACAAGAGAATGAACTGCATTGCTTGCAGCTAGTACAGTATGCAGAAGCCAGGCTACTTATCCATTAACCTCATCACTGCCATATTACCCCCATGCTTCACTCCCTACACTGACTTCCAATAAATGAAGAATATCCTTTAAGATTGGCCTACTTACTTATAAAATCCTAAATAACTTTGGTCCTACCCAACTGACAGAATTTCTGGCTACCCATGCTGCCACACTCCCTTTTCTCTTCAGAGAAAGGAATATTATACATGCCCAAAGTCATCTTTGAATCTTGTCCATTATGTTGTGTGCCACCCACAATATGGAACTCACTGACATCCATTGTCCTGGAAGTACCCTCTCTGGATGTTTTTCTTAAAAACAGACTGGAGACACATCTAAATCAACCAGGGCTATTACAACACCTGACAAATCCTTCTATTTAACCACTTCAATACCAGGCACTTACCCCCCTTCCCGCCCATACCAATTTTCAGCTTTCAGTGCTGTCGTATTTTGAATGACAATTGCACAGTCATGCGATGTTGTACCCAAACAAAATTTTCATCAGAGCTTTTTTTTGGTGGTATTTAATCATCTCTGCGGTTTTTATTTTTTGCGGTACAAATAAAAAAAGACTAAAAATTTTGAAAAAAAAAAGTTTTTCTCTGTTTCTGTCACAAAACTATGTAAATAAGTACATTTTCTCCATCACTGACGGACACTAATAGGCTACACTGACGGGCACTGATGAGGCAGTACTGACTGGCACTGATGAGGCGGCACTGATGAGGTGGCACTGATGATGAGGCACTTATATGCAGCACTGATGGGCACTGATATCCAGCACTGATAAGCAGCACTGATGGGCACTGATAGCTTGCACTGATATGCAGCACTGACGGACACTGATAAGCGGCACTGACGGGCACTCATAGGTGGCACTGATGGGCACTGCTAGGTGGCACTGATAGGTGCCACTGGTGGGCACTGATAGGTGGCACTGATGGGTACTGGTGGACACTGATAGGTGGCACTGGTGGACACTGGTGGACACTGATAGGCGGCACTGAAAGAGGGTACTGTAAGGTGTCCATTCCCTGGTGGTCTAGGGTGGCATCTGTAATTGGCACTGAGTGCCAGCCATGTTGGACATTATACCCCTTACCTGGTGGTCTAGTGTGGGTTCCCTGATCATCTCCCTGGTGGTCTAGGGTCAGCTCCCTGGTGCTCCCTGGGCATTCTCCCTGGTGGTCCAGTAATCCAAGGGGGAGCTGCACTGATAAACAATCAGCACAGACCCCCCCTGTCAGGAGAGCAGCCGATTGGTTCTCCACTACTTGCGTCTGCAGACGCAACTAATGGAAATGCCGATAAATGGCTCTTCCTGTTTACATCGTGATCAGCCATGATTGGTCATGGCTGATCACGTGGTAAAGAGCTTCTGATGGAAGCTTTTTACGGAGATCGGTAATGCGGTGGGTCAGTCTGACCCACCACACCACCAATCACCGCCATGCGCGCCCCAGAGGGTGCGCGATCGCGTGTTATACTGATCATGTCCAGTCATGATAATGAAACCACCTCCCTGACATCATTTGACAATACGCCGGGTGGAAAGTGGTTAAGGATCCCAACACCAATCTGATCTGTGCTTTGAATCTTCAGGGCGAAAAGCCCTATAGAAATATTACTATTATACATGTCCAAACATATTCTAGCTGTCCTGTGACCTTGGGGAAATAGATAATGCAGCTCATATGACCCCTCAGACAGAGAGAATCTACATAGCAACTATGAAAAGAACCCAGAGCAACGGGGTGCAATGATCTACTATATTACCACCAGTAACATTTATTGATTCCAGAATAAAATACACTTATGGAAAGGTATGCACTTGCCAGAGCCTTTAGCAGTCAGATGTTTGTCAGCACCTTCTGTGGCCAGGGACAGGGTTGTGAGTAGCCGGGGAACTACGTCCTGAATGTATCTGTGAGATGTGGCATCCTCATGGCTCCCAAGCTACTTCTGGGTTACAGGGTTGTCATGGCTATGCCCTTCAAGGATAACTTCCCTTTTCTCAAGCCGATGGAAAAAGCATACAGGGCCTGCTTTAAAAGTGGTAGCACAGGAAGTGTTAGCAGCATAGTACGCAGCAAAAAAAAAAACAAAATCAATGAGGAGAAGTCACCACTAGATGGGGCATGGTGTATCTCACACCAGAGGAAAGCATGAAAAGTATCAAATTGTATCTATTTGGGAAAAAAGTGTCAAAATCAAATGGTGGATATACAATGGGGTTGATTTACTAAAGGCAAGTAGACTGTGCACTTTGCAAGCACAGTGGCACTCTGCAAGTGCAGTTGCTTCAGAGCTTAGTGAAAGAGGTGAGGCTTCACTTCATTTGACACAAAGAATACCCAATGAAATGCACGGAGAATTAAAAAAACAGCATTTTTGTTTGCACAATGATTGGATAATGGAAGTTAGCAGAGCTTCTCCTTTACTAAACTCTGAAGCAACTGTACTTACAAAGTGCAACTACACATGGAAAGCGCTGACGGGGGACCCCAGTAGAAGAGGTTCAGGGTCATTCTGTGCAAAACCATTGCATAGAGCAGGTAAATATAACATGTTTGCTATTTTAAAAGAAAAACCTTAGCTTTTACATCTGTTTTTAGTAAACCAACCGCAAGGTTTCTGTGAGCCAGTAGCAACTGAGTTAGCAACAGTATGTAATAAAAAGGAAAGATTTCTCATGCAATACATGGAATGCATGGAATACTATATGTCTAGGTTAGATGCGGAGTCAAGAATTTGTAAAAATTTAAATAAAAGTGTAAAAAAAAAAAAAAGGGACAAACACTATATAGATAGTAAAGGATACCTTTAATGTATGTGGCCTAACCCCAATTCTGAAAATGCATAGGATGCATAAGAGCTGAACCTAAATTATAAAAAAGAAGTTATCCACAAAATGCATCACCATGACAACCCTATATACTAGAAGTAGATTGCCTTAAAGTGGTAGTAAAGCCTAACACTACACTGTAAAAAATATTCTGTTGTTTTTACAGAAAAAATCTGGCAGCTGTGGTTGCCAGAACAATTCTGTAAAAAATACAGTGAAACTGTAAACAAGTTTACAGTTATAAATTGTACATTTTACCGTTCAAAACTGTTGTAATTTACAAAAAGAAATACATTTTAAACCTGCAAATTCAACATCTTTTTTCTGTTTTTCCAAAATAAAAATGGCACTTGTAGTTGCCAGAAAAATTCTGTAAAAAATACAGCTTTACAGTTCATAACAGTTTTGACCTGTACAATAGGGGCTATCAGTGCAGTCAAATGAGGGGGTGTTTTTTTGAAGCACGTGATTAGAGCCAAAGGCTCTAATAGGCTTCAAAATGTGTGGGCTCAGGACGCAGAGCACTGCGAACTGAGCCCACCCAGTTGTGTGACAATAGCGAATTAATATTAGCGATTTTCACCCTGATTCTCCTCCCGGCCAACCAGGAAGCGGGTCTGAGACCCATATCCTGATTGACCGAAAAGGAGAAGCATTCTGATTGCCCGCCAAGGAAGAGGGAGGAGACATAAGCTGCTGTAATGCCCATGGAGGAGAACAGGGGAAGGGGAAGTTGCCTGTGATGCCTGCAGAGGTGAGCAGGGGAAGGGGAAGTCGCCAATGATGCCCGCCGCCTCTCATCCGGGTGAAGCGATGCCCGCCATAAATGGGGTAAGTGTTCCGTTGCTGTTTGCTGCCCCCCCAAAAAAATAATTTACCACCAGCCACCACTGCTGTACACAATTACAATTTAGAACTGTTATAGCAATTATATATATCCCCTGCAGTGTGATCACAATATATTAATAAACACAATAAAACAAAAACCAAATCCCATTAATCAAAATAAATAATACACGTAATGAACACACTATATTGGTGCATGAGTGACATACATGTGGGTTCCTAATTAGCAATATAAAATCCACAAAAAAAAAATCTTCCTCCACTTTGTGCTGTGTGATCATGTCAATCATCAACATGCGGTGGGTCCCACCACCTTTCTCCAAATGCGCTTACCTCCAATCATGGACCAATAACGCTCATTATTAGATCTATATGTGCTTGTACCTTTGGGTATATTAATATGCTCCAATTCTTCCTCACATTAGGATCTTTTACTTTAAAGCTTGCTACCCCAGTCTGAGTCCCTTTATGGGACCTCCAATCTTTGACTTTTCCGCTGTTAAAATGCTCAAGCAGACATCAGATGTACTCTCATGGTGTCGTAATTTCAGTACAAACGTTTATTAAAAGTATTGCACATACAGTTAAAAGGAGGTAAAATCGCCTTTAAGATAAAAAAAAATCCATAATAAACTCTCCTTCGGCATCAGCGTCACCCGGCTCCTCCCACGCGTTATGTCACAACCTCAGGACTTCTTCAGGGAATTTAAAGCTGTTGTAATGTAGAGAAAACGGAAAATTCCCTACCAAATACTTACCGTAATTTTCCTTTCCTGATGGACTCCATGGCAGCCTACGTGTGGGTTAAGCCCCGCCTCTAATACCCCATAGGACATTATGAATGGCATTAAAAGGAAAGGACTACCTGAGGTACCGTCGGCCTCCGGGAGGGTTTACCGACGTCATCCGATAAATGCCTTGTGCCCTCGACCGAGCCTCGTTTCTAAATACCCTCCCCACAGGATACCCCATAATCTCCGCCCCGAATTGGGTGTGCATCCGACGGTACCTCAGGTAGTCCTTTCCTTTTAATGCCATTCATAAACCATCCCTTAAAAGGCAAAAGAGATGTAATGTTGTCGAAATTTAAGGGACTTCTTCAGGACTCCAACACTGTATTGCGCACCCTCCTCGGCCCACTGCGACTACGGCTTCCTCTCAAATAATACCTAAAAAAAAATAGAATTT
>BLSH010213537.1:1612841-1627063 GCA_018402905.1 Glandirana rugosa | reverse complement strand
TTAAGCAGAGTTTGATCTGCAACTCAAAGCAGCGGTATGTGAAATCTCTAATTTCTGCTATCTGTCCTCAGAGCAACAGCACAGACAGCAGTAGTAAAGTAATCTATCTCAGGATGCAGGATCAGGTCTTAAAATGTCTCAAATCTCACCCTCACGCAGTCAGCTACCTTTCCCTACACTAACCCAAGGAGCATGTGACTGCAGCACTGTGACTCCAGCTTATAAAGAGGCTGGGTCACATGATGCACTGGCCAATCACAGCCATGCCATTAGTAGGCATGGCTGTGATGGCTTCTAAGGGCAAACCAGTGAAACACTTGTTGATTGGCTGCCCTGCAGCTTCTCAACACGTGGAGTAAAATAGCAGAACCCCGGACCGAACCCGAACGATTTTTGAAATGTCCAGGTCCGTGCCACGGACACCCGAAAGTTCGGTACGAACCCGAACTTTACAGTCCGGGTTCGCTCAACACTAGTAAGGTCAAACAAAGCTGTCCCAGACACCTGTGTATAATACTGCAGCGATCTTTTAAAAGGTGGGTAAAACTCAATGCCTCAAGACATATCCTACTTAGCAGAAAAATAATACAAAACTCTCCATAGTGCAGTAAATTCTCATACAACATAAAAAATGAGAAGGGCATCTGTTGTTACCCGTCCCTCTTCCTCACTGAAGACGGCCCTGGGAGCCAATTATGTGACCGAACCGGAGTGACTTAAGAATAGGTAAGTATAGACATCTTTCCTTTTACAGGGTAGATAGAATAGGCCTAGAATGGGGGTGGGAGTAAATTTAGGCTTAGTTAGAATTTGAAGTAACAAGTGGAAGTAGCGCTAGCGCTGATTATCCTTTGATAAAATTCTAAGTAATATATAAGAATTATGTATATTTAAGAGTGCTTTTCAAATAAACTGTGTTATATCAATAAACCTTATTTGTGGAAACTAAGTGCATTTAAAAAATATATACAGTATCTCACAAAAGTGAGTACACCCCTCACAATTTTGTAAATATTTTATTCTATCTTTTCATGTGACAACACTGAAGAAATTACACTTTGCTACAATGTAAAGTAGTGAGTGTACAGCTTGTATAACAGTGTAAATTTGCTGTCCCCTCAAAATAACTCAACACACAGCCATTAATGTCTAAACCGCTGGCAACAAAAGTGAGTACATCCCTAAGTGAAAATGTCCAAATTGGGTGCAATTAGCCATTTTCCCTCCCCGGTGTCATGTGATTTGTTAGTATTACAAGCTCTCAGGTGTGAATGGGGAGCAGGTGTGTTAAATATGGTGTTATCACTCTCACTCTCTAATACTGGTTACTGGAAGTTCAACATGGCACCTCATGGCAAAGAACTCCCTGAGGATCTGAAAAAAAGAATTGTTGCTTTACATAAAGATAGCCTAGGCTATAAGAAGATTGCCAAGACCCTGAAACTGAGCTGCAGCACGGTGGCCAAGACCATACAGCGGTTAAATAGGACAGGTTCCACTCAGAACAAGCCTTGCCATGGTCAACCAAAGCAGTTGAGTGCACATGCTCAGCGTCATATCCAGAGATTGTCTTTGGGAAATAGATGTATAAGTGCTGCCAGCATTGCTGCAGAGGTTGAAGGGGTGGGGGGTCAGCCTGTCAGTGCTCAGACCATACGCCGCACACTGCATCAAATTGGTCTGCATGGCTATCGTCCCAGAAGGAAGCCTCTTCTAAAGATTATGCAAAAGAAAGCCCGCAAACAGTTTGCTGAAGACAAGCAGACTAAGGACATGGATTACTGGAATCATGTCCTGTGGTCTGATGAGACCAAGATAAACTTATTCGGTTCAGATGGTGTCAAGCGTGTGTGGCGGCAACCAGCTGAGGAGTACAAAGACAAGTGTCTTGCCTCTGCCTACAGTTAAGCATGGTGGTGGGAGTGTCATGGTCTGGGTCTGCATGAGTGCTGTCGGCACTGGGGAGCTACAGTTCATTGAGGAAACCATGAATGCTTACATGTGCTGTGACTAAAGCAGAGCATTATCCCCTCCCTTCGGAGACTGGGCCGCAGGACAGTATTCCAATATGATAACAACCCCAAACACACCTCCAAGATGACCACTGCCTTGCTAAAGAAGTTGAGGGTAAAGGTAATGGACTGGCCAAGCATGTCTCCAGACCTAAACCCTATTGAGCATCTGTGGGGCATCCTCAAATGGAAGGTGGAGGAGCGGAAGGTCTCTAACATCCACCAGCTCCGTGATGTCGCCATGGAGGAGTGGAAGAGGACTCCAGTGTCAACCTGTGAAGCTCTGGTGAACTCCATGCCCAAGAGGGAACCATGAATGCTAACATGCACTGTGACATACTGAAGCAGAGCATGATCATCTTCCGTCGGAGACTGGGCCGCAGGGCAATATTCCAACATGATAATGACCCCAAACACACCTCTAAGATAACCAAAGCCTTGCTAAAGAAGCTGAGGGTAAAGGTAATGAACTGGCCAAGCATGTCTCCAGACCTAAACCCCATCTGTGGGGCATCCTCAAACGGAAGGTGGAGGAGCACAAAGTCTCTAACATTTACCAGCTCTGTGATGTTGTCATGGAGGAGTGGAAGAGGACTCCATTGTCAACCTGTGAAGCTCTGGTGAACTCCATGGCTAAGAGGGTTAAGGCAGTGCTGGAAAATAATGATGGCCACACAAAATTATGACACTTTGGGCCCAATTTGGGCATTTTTACTTAGGGGTGTACTCATGTTTTTTGCCAGCGGTATAAACATTAATGGCTGTGTGTTGAGTTATTTTGAGGGGATAGCACATTTACACTGTTATACAAGCTGTGCACTCACTACTTTACATTGCAGCAAAGTGTCATTTCTTCAGTGTTGTTACATGAAAAGATATAATAAAATATTTACAAAAATGTGAGGGTTGTACTAACTTTTGTGAGATACTGTATATATATTTTCCATGTTATATTTACAATAAAAGAAACAGTGGTGCTGCGCTGTTAGGCCCTTATACACATGGGCATTAGAAAAAAACAAGCTGTAAAGCTAGTGCTGACGCCAGAAAAAACGCAGTGTTAAAAACGTGGTTTTAGCAGCATTTTGCATCGGTGTCAATGAGCATTTAGCCGCGTTAGCTTTTAGCAGTGTCTCTGATGTCTCTATTCAAAATCAATGGTTCCCTATGGGAGCCCATTGCTCTGAATAGAAGTTGCACAAGAAGTCAGATCATGATGACCCTTATCTGAGCATGCAGCCCGGCAGGTCAGGAAAGGGGAGGTGATACCAGGCCACATGCCCTCAACATGGGGGGGGGGGGGGGTGGGTACTTGTCCCCATGTTGATGAGGACAAAAGCCTCTTTCTGACAACCCTGGCCAGTGGTTGTCAGGGTCTGTGGGTGGGGGGCTTATATGAATATGGAAGCCCCCTTTAACAAGGAGGCCCTCAGATCCCGCCCCCCACCCTAGGTGAATGAGTATGCAGTAAATTGTACCCCTACCCATTCACCTAAACAAAGTGTCAAGAAATGAAAACACTACACATGTTTTAAAAGTAATTTATTAAATCAGCTCAGGTGTCTTCCAATTTCTTCTCCCCTCTCTGGCTCTTCCCCCTCCTCCGGCAATGTCTTCTCCCTCTGCCGGTTCTTCTCCCTCTCCTGGTCTTCTCTCTCCGCTGTCTTCTCGCTCTTTTGCCGGGTCTTCTCTCTCCGCTGTCTTCTCCATCTGTTCTTCCTCCAATGTTGCCTCGACGGTCTGGTACGGATCTTGGGGGGGACCCCCACGCCATATTTCTTGGCATGGGGGTTCCCCTTAAAACCCATACCAGACCAAAGGGTCTAGTATCGTCCTGGGAGGGAACCCCACGGCAATTTTTTTTTCATTTTGCCAGGGATTCAAGATCCTCAGCACACAAGTTGCACCGCAAGTCGGATCATCATGATCCGACTTCTGGTGCGACTTCTATCCAAATCAATGGACTCCTATAGGGAACCACTGATTTTGAAAAGAGGCCATGAGAAATGCCTGACGAGGCCTAATACAGCTGTATCCACGTTTAGCAGCGTTTACTGGTGTCAGGCGTTTTTACAGCTTTAGCGCTGGAGCCTCAGAACTCGCTGGTCCTGGGTTTTTTTTGGAGCTTAAAAACGCCTATGCCAGTTACAGCTCCTAAATGCCTGTGTGTGTATGAGGCCATTGAATAACATGGAGAGACGTCTTTAAGCTGTAAAAAACACTCTAAAAGTGGCTGTAATAACACCCGTGTGTATGAGGCCTTATATGTGAGAGGTATCCAAATAAATAATACTGATGAGAATCAATAGCAAAAATAAACAAAAATATTGAAAGAAGAAACCACTGTGCAAAAAAACACTACTAAATAGGCACACAAATAATAAATTATAATTTAGGTATCTGACTGAAAACAAAATCATACAGTATATAAATATGCAATATCTGCGTGTAGCAATGATGCTAGTGATAAAGCATGCAGAAATGTGACATTACTGAACGAATAATCAACAAGTTAAAGTGCAAAACAGACGTATTGAATCTTTTACAATAATAGTCCTTAAACGTGAGTCTATTACCAAATCATAGGTGTGCGCAGCCTATTGCATTAGGGTGTGCACCCCAAAACTCAAACACACATTAAAGCCACCTGCTTTAACAGGGAGGAGGCTCTGGTGGTGGAAAACAGTTGATTGGGAGCATATTACATTACATCCTAAATACTGGTGTACTGTGTTCCTAAAGTTGAACCTAGCTTTTAATATAACGGTGGCATTTAAATGGGCCATTGGCATTCCCAACCACCTACCTGGTGCTGCCCCTGGATAATCCTAATGCACCTGGGGTGATTAGGGTGTGCCCAGGCACACCCAACACACCCTGTGCGCACGCGTATGTACCAAATCTTGGGTGACAAGGGTGTGGGGTGGTGGATAGGATGGTGTAACCACACAACGTTGTGCAACAATAGATAGCAATGTGATAAATATTCTTCCATTTCTTTGTGTGCAGTGACACCCAAGTGATGGGTGGCCTCTCACCTGACAGCTGTAAGATAACAGCATATATGGATGGTGTTGGAGGTCCAGGGTCTTCCTATGATCAATTCGGCTAGTGGACTCCTATGGATAAATAAGGCTAGCTTCCTCTAGAGGGCCTTTCCTCCCGGTAGATGGCTCTTAATAGGATGGATATAGGTTCCTTTAAAACGTGATGCTATTCTGGGGGTCCCTTCCGGGCTTACCCAACATGGGCATGACGCTACGCGTTTGGACAGACAGAAACACTGGAAGTGACGTTGGTATATGAGCTCGCCGCTTGTGGAGTATATGCTATGTGATTTACATATACGTTATGGGTAAGCTCGGGAGGAAAATGTTGGTGGTCCCCAGGGCTCCTGCCACAAATCAACATTGTGGCAGATGTATAGTGCCCAATGTTGTCCCCAGTATTGTTCTCAATGCACGTTGAGTGTCAATACTGTCAGCATGCATTGATACCCGATGCCTCCTCTACAGTCCCAGTTCCTGTGAGCTCAGAGGGAGGCGGCAGGAGTAGTACAGAGAGTGGGAGGTATCAGCGCTGATCACAAACTGTGGGAAGTAGTACGGAGCTCAAGGACATGGCTGGATAAAGTGAGATCCAATGGTGTCTGTGTAAGGCAGCAGTGTGATGCAGACTGCTGGGGGGGGAGCAGAGAGCCAGAGTATTGTGTATATAAGGCCGCAGTGTGATCCTGGGGGAGGGCATGATGGATTTTCCTATGGTTGAGCACAAATTTTTATACGAATTTATATGGCACTTTTTATTGTAAATATAACACAGAAAATATTTATTTTTTTAAAGTGGTAGTAAAGGTTGGAAAAAAATCTTCCTGCAAGGTAAAGGCATCATGTGCTAGTACCTGTATGCATCGCATACTACCATATTATGAAATACTTACCTTGAATCTAGGCCCTCCAGCAGAGCACTATCATCGTTGCAGAGAGTTCCATCTTCACCTGGTCTTCCTCCTGGGTTTGCGGGCTGTGTCCGCTTGAATGGCCGAGCCATGATGGCATCACTCTTGTGCATGCACGCAGGAGACTCGGCCACGGCATAGAGCTCTGGATCGGCATGGGTATGCTGTTCCTTCAGAACGCATGTGCTGGTGAGGTCAGCGGCTGCTGCTCTTTAACCTAGCTATGACTAAGCACCCATTATAGGTGCGAAACGCGTCTGCGAAACGCGTCTGCTGAGACTTGTAGTCCACCCATGCTGTATTGCTGGTTTTCTAAATAAAGAGATTGCAGAGGAGTGCGGCTGTCCAGTCTTCTTCGTTCATGTTCCTGCCAGCAAGCAGCCAGCACCCTCACCTGATACTGGAGGTATAGCAGGAGGAAACAAGGGTTTCTGTACCTTCATGTTTTTGATCTGCTCTCTAACCAGCTGCCGACGCTGTTGTTATATGGCGACAGGTTGGCACTGCTGCATGAATCACTGCAGCTATAGATCTCGCGCCCACTGCACGCTGTGTGAGCAGGCCCGCGGGTCGGGTGGACTTGATGTCTGCTGGCGACCCGAGATCGCCTGTTACAGAGGCAGAACGGAGATCTGCCAAAGTAAACACTGTGGATCTCCGTTCTGACAGGGGACATGTCACAGATCTACTGTTCCCAGTAATCGGGAACAGTTAAATCTGTCATGCCCCTGCCAGCCCAGCCCCCACACAGTTAGAACACGCAGAGGGAAAACACTTAACCCCTTGATCGCCCCCTACAGTTTAACCCCTTCCCTGCCAGTGACATTTATACAGTAATCAGTGGCTATTTTTAGCTCTGATCGCTGTATAAATGTCATTGATCCCAAAAAAGTGTCTAAAGTGTCCGATCTGTCCGCTGCAATATCGCAGTCCCGATAAAAATCGCAGATCGCCGACATTACTAGTAAAAAAAAAATAAAAAAAAATAATAAAGATGCCGAAAAAAGGGATTTTTTGTATAACTTACCGTAAAATCCTTTTCTCTGAGTTCACTGACAGACGCAGCAATTCTTATGACACATGGGGTTATGCTCATCCTACTAGGAGTAGACTAGGCAAAAACAAACAAAAGTGTAGGTTGGCCCCTCCCAGGGGGCCGTCATCACCTTAGCATATAATCCCCCTGCTCTGTACAGCACACCAGTTCGTAACAAGCCATACAAAACCAACGCAGAGGGGTGGGTGCTGTGTCTGTCAGTGAACTCAGAGAAAAGGATTTTACGGTAAGTTATACAAAAAATCCCTTTTTCTCTTCCGTTCACTGACAGACGCAGCAATTTTTATGACACATGGGGACGTCCCAAAGCAATGCCAATCAAGAGGGGTGGGCAAACCATAACAACTGTACCCAACAGAAAAACGCCCTCTCAGGCGGCGCTAACCGCGCCTATACTGCCGCTTGTAATACCTTGCGGCCAAAAGCAGCATCCGAGCATGCTGCAACATCAATTTTGTAAAACTTAGTAAACGTGTGCACTGAGGCCCAAGTAGCCGCTTTGCACACCTGAGACACCGAGGCTTGGTGTCTAAACGCCCAGGACGTACTAACTGCCCTGGTGGAATGAGCCGTGCCTGGAAACGGGGGAACCTTACCCCGAATCTCATATGCATGAGTCACGGTCTTCCGTATCCAACGAGACACGGTAGCTGACAAGGCCGCCATACCTTTGCGCGACCCTTCCGTCAGCAAAAATAAAGAATCAGACTTCCGAAAGGAAGCTGTAGAACTTAAATGCACCCACAAGGCCCTCACCACATCCAAAGAATGCAGCTCAACTTCTTTGGGATGCGACGGGTGCGGGCACAATGAGGGGAGAACAATATCCTCATTTAAATGAAAAGGAAGAAACCACCTTCGGAAGAAACGAAGGGGAAGGTCGCAAAACTGCCTTGTCCTTATGGAGGACAAAGTAAGGTGACTTGCAGGATAATGCTGCCAACTCCAACACCCGCCTGGCGGATGTGATAGCTACCAGAAAGGCCACCTTCTGCGACAACAACTGTAAGGGAATGTCCCTAATCCTTTCATATGGCGGTTTCTGCAACACAGAAAGCACTAGATTAAAATCCCATGGTGCCAAAGGTGACCGTATCCGAGGAGCCACATGGCATACCCCCTGTACAAATGTACGGATCAATGCATGAGACGCCAAGGGCCGTTGAAAAAGAACCGCCAGGGCCGAAATCTGCCCCTTAAGCGTACTTAACGCCAGGTTCTTGTCCAGACCTTGCTGTAAAAATGACAGTACTCTGGATACTCTATAAGAGCGGGGGTTCCAACCCCCTGCCTCGCACCAGGTAATGTAGGCCTTCCAGGTCCTATGATAAATCTTACTTGAGGAACTCTTACGTGCTTTTATCATAGTAGGGATTACGGAGTCAGAGACACCCCTATCCCTCAATACCTGGGACTCAATCGCCAAGCCGTCAAAGCCAGCGAGGGTAAAGCAGGGTGCAAGATGGGCCCCTGAAACAGCAGGTCCCCGTGAAGCGGAAGCCGCCACGGAACCTCTGCTACCATTCGTACCACGTCGGTATACCAAGGACACCGGGGCCAAGCCAGAGCTACCCGGATTGTCGGGATTTCCTCCGCCTCTACCCTGCGTACGACCCGGGGAAAAATGCACAGCAGCCGATACTGCCCTCGAGGCTTGTGAAACACTGCCCCCCGACGGATCAGAGCCGCCTCCGCGGCTGTTGCTGCGCTTTTTGTTCCACCCTGATGGTTTTCGTACGCCACCTCCGTGGCATTGACCGACTGAACCAGAACCAGGCGGCGCAGCCCTACTGTCCCACGGGACAGTCAGAGCTTGATCGCTCTCAGTTCCGGTACCTACATCGACCAATTGAGGGGAAGAAAACTTCTCCCCCCTTTTAGAGCCGGAACCTGAATCCCCCAAACCAAGGGTCCCCGGGACTGACACTCCGACCTGATCGGCCTGTCCAGGGATAGAGGAGATTTGTCCCACCGCGACTAAATTGCCTTCCGAAGAAGCCGAGTGTTCTGGGCGTAAGGTATTGCGTCGCAAGTCAACCTCCTGAGCCCCAACACCCGTATACAGAACCGTAAGGAGAACCACTGGCGCGATCACAGGGTTCGCCCTGCCTAAAGCATTAGAAGCTTGCTCGGTGTTAGGAACACCCCAGCCTGTACCGTGTCCGACATCAGACCCAGGTACTCCAGCCGGCAAGCCGGCAAGCCGGTGTTCAAGATGACTTCTGTCTGCTGAGCGCCTGACTTGCGCCTAGAAGCGCCTCCTGGCGCTTCTGCGGAAGCCTCCCGTTTGAGGGGAAGGACTTTTCTGGGGGCAGAGAGCTGCTTGCAACCCCCAGACACCGGCCCCCCACCCTTGAGGCGGGTGGGGGCCACCCATCATGCGGAGGCAGACTTGTCCTCCGCTTTTTTGGGCTTACGCTGCCAGGGCCCCTTGTTGCGGCCCGAAAAACCTTCTTCTGACCAGAAGAGACAGGACCTTGCCTACGACGTTGATCTCGCCGCTTCGGCTCTGGAGGGAAAGCACTCTTCCCTCCATATCCAATTGTGGGCCAAACAGACGCTCTCCCTGAAAGGGCAGGTCTGCCAGAGCTTTCTTTGAAGCCTGGTCGCCCGACCAAGAGCGGAGCCACAGCATCCGCCTGATAACAATTGAAAAAAAAAAATGTTTTTTTTTTTACAATATGGGAAGAAGGTCCAAAGTCGCATGGCATATGTAGCGGAGACCTTCTTCCAAATGTTGCATCCGCTGTACCTCAGCCTGTGCACATGCACTAGACAAACTAGTGCACAGAGCGGCAGCGTGCTCGCGAAGAGACTGTGCCGCCATAGCAGTTGCTAGCGCCGGCCGCATGGCTGACCCAGCCAATAAGAATAGTGCTTTAAATACTGTCTCTGTGCGGCGATCGGCCACCTCTTTAAAGGATGGAGACCCCTCCAAGGGGATGGTGGTTGCCTTATTCACACGAGCCACGGCAGGGTCCACCACCGGGGAAGCCCATCTCTTAGTAAAGCTTTCCTCAAAGGGGTAGCGAACAGCAAAGCTTTTAGGCAAAGTCAAGGAACTTGGTGGCTTCCGCCATTCCTTGAACACTGCCTGTTCAAACACCTGATCATAAGGGTAAGCCCTAGGGGACCTAGGGGGTCTAAGCGGTCCACAAACATATGCGGACTCATGCGACTCCCCTGTTTGGTCCAGTCGCTTAGAGTCGCGAATATCAGTGATCAGTGCTTCCACTATCGCTTTATCCCGCGAACTAGGAGCCTCCTGATCCTCTTCGCCCTCTGAGGGCGGCTCACCCTCTGAAAGATCCACAGGTGTGACCACTGAGGTGCTTTCTAGATCTGAATCCTCCCCTGAGGAAAGAGGAGGGGATGGGCGCTTCTGGGGGCCCCTCGGAATGGGCACCCCTGCCCGGGGAAAGAACTCCCCAAACACCGCCCTCAGCTGTTCCACGGACACTAATGATCCTGGGGTGGACTGTAGATCTGCAGGTATACCTGCCATAGAATTGCCAGCCTCTGACATCTCAGCCCGGCACCCCCGCTGTGTAACCACCACCTCTACCCCACAAATCAGCCAGGGAGACCCGGGCGGATTACACCCACCGCTACCGGCTATACTTGCTGTTTGATGCCTCAGCACTCCAACCAAAGAGCAATGCCCGCGAACTGCTGCATGTCAGGAGCTTGTTACAGTGTGTCAGCCATGCTGTCTAAGCAAAAACCGGAAGCCCACACCCGTTTTTAAGGACTTCCTGCACAAGGACTGCAGTTCTCCCAATCAACCACTGGAGGCCGCCAGAGAGCAGGCTGGAAACCACATGGTTCTCAAACAATGGACGCTGCCATTACACACATGCGGTCGACCATGAACGATCGGTGCTCCAAAATCCAATGGCCACGACCCACCTAACACATTGCTCCTGACGGTCGGTGCAGATTCGAACGGTTAGTGCAAAGGTGCCTGCGGGGGATTGAGGGGGGAGGGTGAGTGGGGGGAAGGCCTCTAACAGACCCCCACCGGCTGGCCGCCACAGAGCTGCCCAGGTGCCCACTCTCCATGCCTCTAGGGCGGAAGAGGGGTTCACTCACCAATCCGACGGGCGCAGCGGGTAGCTCCCGGAGCAGACCTAACTCCCCGCAAGGAGGCATGCTGCTGGCCAGGCCACTGGACAGGTGAACCAGCCACTGGGCTCTAGTGGATTTTAGCCACTGGCCGCCCGCACGGAACGGGCGCTATGCTGTGGGCCCCCCTAAGGGGGATCGCATAGTGTCGGCTGGACTGGGGAAAGATTAGGATTCGAGATATCCTCTATACCACCAGGCAGCTTCTTGATAGCAGTCTTCCTTAGATGAATCTTCAGGAGACCGCAGATCCCATAGGGAATGCACTAGGCAAATAAAAACGGGTGTGCTGTACAGAGCAGGGGGATTATATGCTAAGGTGAGGACGGCCCCCTGGGAGGGGCCAACCTACACTTTTGTTTGTTTTGACTAGGCTACTCCTAGTAGGATGAGCATAACCCCATGTGTCATAAGAATTGCTGCGTCTGTCAGTGAACGGAAGAGAAAGAACTATTCCCATAGTTTGTAGACGTGATAACTTTTGTGCAACCCAATCAATATACGCCTATTGCGATTTTATTTACCAAAAATATGTAATACATATCGGCCTAAACTGAGCAAGAAATTCGTTTCTTTACATTTTTTTTGGATATTTATTATAGCAAAAAGAAAAACATATTGTTTTTTTTTTCAAAATTGTCGCTCATTTTTTGTTTATAGCGCAAAAAATAAAAACCGCAGAGGTGATCAAATAGCACCAAAAGAAAGCTCTATTTGTGGGAAAAAAAGGACATTCATTTTGTTTGGGTACAACGCCGCCCGACTGCGCAATTGTCAGTTAAAGCAACGCAGTGCCGAATCGCAAAGAGTGCTCTGGTCAGGAAGGGGGTAAATCCTTCTGGGGTTGAAGATTTTCATTTAACCTACCGGTAAGCTTTATTATAAGCTTACCTGTAGGTAAAAATAGAGAGCTTACTACTACCACTAGGTGGATTTTTAGGACTGTCACACAACTATAATATACACAGTTCATTTGAAAAGCACTTGCCATTTCATTCTTTTGTAGCAATTTTGTTTGCACAATATTTGTAAGTTTGTTTTTAGGCACATAATTGTTACATATTACTTTCAACTTTATCACAGGATCAGAGCTAGCGCTGTTACTTTATATTTTGGAAATTACTGCTTGCTCCTTAGTAGCAGCCGTTGCACTGATTAGATTTTTCTGTGATGCAGTTCACTGACATTTATATTTTATTTTATATTTATTTATAGTTATTTGACTGGAATTACACTTTGAGGTAGGCTCAAAGTTTTAGCTCTCTGCCCATATTTTTTAGACTTATTAATTGCCTATGAAGCTTTTAATTGTGGAACAATGATTGAGAAGTAATTTTGGGTACCAGGGCTGGGTCTATTAGGGCTCATTCAGAAGTTCGGCAACCCTTGCTGCCCCCCTGAAAAGCGATCCACCATGGTTGACACCGTGGTCACCTCGTTACCAGTGCACCGCAACCGTATCAAGCAAAATCGGCAAAAAAAAAAGAGACAGATACATTTTTGCATTCTGCACTGCCATCCTGCAAATTTTAAGACTGAAACAATGAAACAAAACTTCTACAATGGCCTGTACACATGATTAGAAAATTGTACGAAAAATACCGCTTTTGAAGTGATCGTACGATAATCTAATCATTAGTCAGTGGTGGCTGGTGCCCAACCTTTTGGGGGGGGTCACCCTTCCTCCTGATTGGCCGATTACCCCTCAATACTTCCCGATCCAGGTCGTGAGCGACTTCCCCACTGCTTCTTCTCCTCGGCGGCCTCCTGGGTGGCTTCTTAACTGCTTCTCTTCGGTGGCCTCCTCACTGCTTCTCCTCCTCGGCGGCTTCCTGGGTGGCTTCTTAACTGCTTCTCTTCGGTGGCCTCCTCACTGCTTCTCCTCCTCGGCGGCTTCCTGGGTGGCTTCTCAACTGCTTCTCCTCCTTGGCAGCTTCTCCACTGCTTCTTCTCCTTGGCGGCTTCTCAACTGCTTCTCCTCCTCAGCAGCTTCCCCACTGCTTCTCCTCGATGGCTTCCTGGGCAGCTTCTCAACTACTTCTCCTCCTCGGCGGCTTCCCCACTGCTTTTCCTCCTCGGCGGCTTCTCAACTGCTTCTCCTCCTCAGCAGCTTCGCCACTGCTTCTCCTCCTCGATGGCTTCCTGGGCAGCTTCTCAACTACTTCTCCTCCTCGGCGGCTTCCCCACTGCTTTTCCTTCTCGGCGGCTTCTCAACTGCTTCTCCTCCTCAGCAGCTTCCCCACTGCTTCTCCTCCTCGATGGCTTCCTGGGTGGCTTCTCAACTACTTCTCCTCAGCGGCTTCCCCACTGCTTTTCCTCCTTGGCGGCTTCTCAACTGTTTTTCCTCCTCTGCGGCTTCCCCTTCTTGGCGGCTTCCCAGGTGCTTCTCCTCCTTGGCGGCTTCCTAGCTGCCTTTCCTCCTTGGCAGCTTTCCAGCTGCTTCTCCTCCTTGGCAGCTTCCAAACTGCTTCTCTGCCTTGGCAGCTTCCCGAGTGGCTTCCCAGCTGCTTCTCCTCCTCAGCAGCTTCCCCGCTGCTTCTCCTACCAACCCATCCAGTTGTTTCTCCTCCTGGCCAATCGGGTCTTAAGATCTGCTTCCTGATCATTAAAGAGGATGTAAACTTCCTCTGCTGACATTTACCTATAGGTATGCCTATAATAAGGCTTACCTAAAGGTAGTGTAAATATCTCCTAAAAGTGCACTGTTTAGGAGATATTTACATTACATGCAGCCAGTGACATCACTGGCGCATGCGCTTTGAAGGAACGGCCGATGGTGTCATTCCTTCCGAGCCCTGTGCCGTGCACAGCGGCTCCCTCAAGGATGCATGGGAGTGGCGTCATCGCGGCTCCAGCCAATCACAGAGCTGGAAGCCTGCGAACCGGGAAGCATGACAGGTGAAAATGGAAGCGGCTGCAGGGCTGACATTGCGGCGCTGGAGCAGCTTCGTTTTAAACCGGAGCTCCACCCAAAAGTGGAACTTACGTTTTAAGGGAAGGTGACCCCCTGACATGCCACAGTTGGCATGTCATTTTTTTTTGGGGGGGCGGGGGGGGGGGGCGGAGACCC
>BLSH010213537.1:1578114-1597630 GCA_018402905.1 Glandirana rugosa | reverse complement strand
AATAAAAGGTCACACTAAAATGTGCAGTTTTACTGTATTGGAGGGGTCCAGGGGGTCCAAAAACCAGTCAGTATCTGGTGTGACCAACATTTGCCTCACACAGTGCAGGGCATCGTCTTCGCATTGAGTTGATCAGGTTGTTGATTGTGGCCTGTGGAATGTTGGTCCATTCCTCTTCAATCGCTGTGCGAAGTTGCTGGATATTAGCAGGAACTGGAACACGCTGTCGTATACCCCGATCCAGAGCACCCCAAACATGCTCAATGGGTGACATGTCCGGTGAGTATGCTGGCCGTGCAAGAACTGGGATGTTTCCAGCTTCCAGGAATTGTGTATCGATCCTTTCATGGGACCATGCATTATCATGTTGCAACATGAGGTGATGGTCGTGGATGAATGGCACAACAATGGGCCTCAGGATCTCGTCACCATATCTCTGTGCATTCAAAATGCCATCAATAAAATGCACCTGTGTTCATTGTCCATAGCATACACCTGCCCATACCATACCTCACCGCCACCGTGGGCCACTCGATCCACGACGTTGAAATCAGCAAACCGCTCACCCACACAACACCATACACGCTGTCTGCCATCTGCCCTGTACAGTGAAAACCGTGAACAGAACACCTCTCCAAAGTGCCAGACACCATCAAACGTGAGCATTTGCCCACTCAAGTCGGTTATGACGACGAACTGCAGTCAGGTGGAGACCCCGATGAGGATGACGAGCATGCAGATGAGCTTCCCTGAGACGGTTTCTGACAGTTTGTGCAGAATTTCTTTGGTTATGCAAACCGATTGTTGCAGCAGCTGTCCGGGTGGCTGGTCTCAGACGATCTTGGAGATGAAGATGCTGGATGTGGAGGTCCTGGGCTGGTGTGGTTACACGTGGTCTGTGGTCATGAGGCCAGTTGGATGTACTGCCGAATTGTCTGAAACACCTTTGGAGACGGCTTATGGTAGAGAAATGAACATTCAATTCAAGGGCAACAGCTCTGGTGGACATTCCTGCAGTCGGCATGCCAATTGCACGGTCCCTCAAAACTTGTGATATCTGTGGCATTGTGCTGTGTGATAAAACTACACATTTTAGAGTGGCCTTTTATTGTGGCCAGCCTAAGGCACACCTGTGCAATAATCATGCTGTCTAATCAGCATCTTGATATGCCACACCTGTGAGGGGGATGGATTATCTCGGCAAAGGAGAAGTGCTCACTAACACAAATTTAGACCGATTTGTGAACAATATTTGAGAGAAATAGGCCTTTTGTGTAGATAGAAAAAGTCATAGATCTTTAAGTTCAGCTCATGATAAATAGGGGCAAACACAAAAGTGTTGCGCTTATGATTTTGCTCAGTGTATTTATATTTTCTGTTTGCATTGTTCTCTAATGTTTTGTTCTCTTAATTTTAAAGGGATCACTAAAGAGCCAAGCTTTTCTTCAAAACGAAAAGTTCCATATTACCACCCACAGATTTCAAAATCATTTCAATGGAAGGAAAATGATGACTATGCAGCAGACCGCATGAAGATAGATCAAGGTGTAGGAAAGGACTTTGTAGATAAAGAGAAAATCGTTACACCAGATGCGCCAAGGTCAAAGACAAAAGCTAGATCCAAGTCAGCAGTGCCTAGAATAGAGACTGATAATGGGCACTTAGCAGCTCTTAGAATGCAGGCAGCTGAAGGCCACTCAAAGGTGGTAGAAACACAGCCTGCCAAGGGTAGCTCACCTGCAGCAGAAATAAAAAATAATCAAGATGACTCTAAAAATGCAGCAGTGCCGAAGATATCAATTCATCGTAAAGAAGCCAATGGGGTAAGCAATGGACTGTACCTTGTTACTACACAGATTATGAATATAAAATCACTAAATAGTGTTGAACATAATAAATTCACAAACTCTCACGTTGCATGAGCAATGGATACACTGAATAGCGCCGTTTGGCTTGCCCCAATCTCCTCATCCACCTCCTCCTTCTCAATATTGATAGCACAATCACAATGATTAGGTGTTACACTAGACATCCTGTTTGCCGATGCTTCTCCAAAACAAAAATGTGTTCGTCTCTCTCTATTTTTCCCCCTCACCCCTTTTCTCAACCCACAAAGTACAGGTGATCATTTTCTTTAGTAGAAACTAAATAAATAAAGCCATTTTAGCTGACTTCTTTGATTTGTTACATTCAGACCTATTGTTACATAGACATATGCATGCATTGGCCTGCAAGGTTGAATTTTGTGAAAATGAAGTGTAGGTTATCTTTCGTGGAGTAAGTACAAAGGTGCATTTTTACTGACATTTGTTCTCTGCAGAGACTGCAGGTCTGCATAAATCATTTCCTGATGTGTCCCAGCAACTTCGCTTAACCACTTCAGCCCCGGAAAGATTTCACACTTTAGGACCAGAGCACTTTTTGTGATTCGGCACTGCGTCGCTTTAACTGACAATTGCGCGGTCTTGCGATGTTGTACCCAAATGAAATTTGCGTCCTTTTTCCCCCACAAATAGAGCTTTCTTTTGGTGGTATTTGATCACCTCTGCGTCATTTGTGATCACTGCTATAAACAAAAAAAGAGCGACAATTTTGCAAAAAAAAAAAACAATATTTCTTACTTTTTGCTAAAATACAAATCCAAAAAAAAAAAATATAAAAAAACAAATTTATTCATTGGTTTTGGCCTTCCTCATATATTCTTCCTCATATTTTGCTAAAAAAAAAAAATCGCAATCGGCATTTATTGATTGGTTTGCGCAAAAGTTGCCCCGTTTACAAACCATGAGAATTAATTTCTGGCGTTTTTACAATTTATTTTTTTACTGGTAATGGCGGCGATCTGCAATTTTTATCGGGACTTTGATATTGGTGCGGACATGTCGGACATTTTTGACACTTTTTTGGGACCAATGACATTTATACTGCGATCAGAAATTTACATATCCACTCATTACTGTATAAATGTGTTCCTGGGCGTGCTCTAACTGTGAGGGGGCTGGGCTACCATGGGCAGGTATCAGTAGATCTTTTAAATGCCCACTGACAGAGCAGGGACCTGCCGTGTTTCTCTCTGCCAGGTCATCGCGGCACACCGGCAGACATCCAGTCCACCCGGGCCGCGGGCATACTCCTGCAGAGTGCGGCAGGCACGAGAGAGCCACACTGCAGCAGTAAATGTACGCAAGCTGGTACGGAACCGGTTAAAGTGTTGCTAAACCAACCCAGGACCCTGCATTCACTATATCTGGTATACAGAACATGGAAATACAATTTTAGTAAATATAAACGGCTAAATACCTTTTCTTATCAGCAGTATATAGCAGTCTTGTGACTTCTATCAGTGTCTGGTTAAAGCTTGTAGGAGTTTACATTCTACTCTGATTGTTGTATGAGGCTGCAGCACCCCTGACCCTCTGTCTGCAGAGCGCTGATTGGTCCTGTGCTGATCACATGCACCCTCCCAAGAAAAAAAATAACCTCTCTAGCAATACACACCAAACTAAGTATGTGCAGAGTGCCCACAAGGCTCTATCTTATCAGGAGCTTGATTAGGGACAGTGGAAGAAGGGGAGGGTCAGAGAAGACAGGATCAAACTGCCTTTTTACACAATGCATAGGATTAACCCCTTTGGTTCCCCAAGGGCTCCCACTCCCTCTCTTGCTCTTGGTAGTCTTCATATGATGCAGAGAGTAGTGCTAACGTGTTGATGCTAATGCTGCTCTCTACATTAAAGGGGTTGTAAAGTCTCAAGGTTTTTCACCTTATGCATTAAGGTGAAAAACCTCCTGTACTGCAGCAGCCCCCCAGAGCCCCCTTTTTACCTACCTGAGCACGATCGTTCCAGCAACGGGGACAAGCACACCCGCTCCAGTTGGTGTCTCGGGTCCTCATTGGATAGATTGATAGCAGCAGCAGCCATTGGCTCCCGCTGCTGTCAATCAAATCCATTGAGGCGGGAGGCGGGGCGGAGCTGGGTCCTGCTGTCTGTGTCAATGAACGCAGCAGCAGGACATGGGAGCTGCCCTGAGGGAGAGCGGCTCTCCAACAGGGCACTTGAGAAGAATAGGAGTGCCACTGAGGGACCACAGAAGAGGAGGATCGGGGCCACTCTGTGCAAAACCAACTGCACATAGGAGCTACGTATGACATGTTTGTTTTTAAAAAAATAAAGAAAAACAAACCTTTACATATCCTTTAATACACTGTGTATGATGGAGAAAAATAAATCTTAATTGGTGTTAGCCTTAGGGGTGCAATTTGGTAGAATGGTGCTGTAGGCATGAGGATTGCACAGTGATTACTGTGGCACTATAACCTTGTAGCAAGTCTGAGATGAAAAGTAGCAGATCTGTGTCATGCATGTGTGCACCCAGCCAAGAACATACATGATGTTGCTCAGTCATCTGGATTTAAATGATTGTGACACCAAGGGGAAATACTTTAGTCTAGGAAGTAGTTACAGACCCTGGAGGATGCATGAAGAAAGTTCACTGCTGGCTTTCTGTGTTATAGGTAAAACGAGGGCACTGTCTGTGATCTCTTTGAAAGGTAGTATTACCTGAAACTTTAACTGCTTTTCATTAAGATAATCAACAAAATGTCATTTGTCTAGGGCGCTCAAACCTTTAAATATAAAGTGTGTCTACTAAGTCATTTTTTTTCAAGTAAACCTTAGGATACTAATAAACTCTTTATTAAAAGGTTCACAGAGTTCTGCAGAAGAAAGCTGGCATGAATGTAGCCCCGTCACATCACCCTCTGAGGACATCTGAATATCAAAGGCAGTTTGAAAGAAAAGCCTGCACAGAAAATTCTCCTTTGCTTGCTGCAGAGCAGGTATATGTTGGTTAATCACACACCTTGAATGTATTCATCTTTCACTGTCTATTTATTAACAGATTATTAAAGCGTTTGTTAACCCAAAAAAAAAATGCTGCTCCTGTCTCTTTAATGTGCAATTAGCAGCATGGTGCTTTTGCTTTTTAAATTATCCATCTGTATCCCCTAAAATATCTGTTTGATAATGCCAGGTCATGACTTCCTCCCTGACTCCCCCTGTATATTGCTTATTCTGAGAGCCCCGTGGTCTATGCAGGCTATGTCACTCCTAGCTCTCCTATCTCCTGTGTGCCTGTCTTCAGCTCCCCCCTCCCTCTTCCTCTCCTAGCTTCTCCTCTCTGCTCTCATAATTAACTCTAAGGCCTCATGCACACAGGACGTTTTGTGACTGTTTTTCAGCAGCTGTTTTTAGCTGCAGATGTTTTTTCTACAGTCAATAAACCCTCCATCATGTTATCCTATGTGTTCATGCACACACAGGCGGTTATCAGCTGTTTTTAGCAGTGACGTTTTTGAGCTGAAAAAAAAAACCCAAGACCAGAGGGTTCTTTTGGATGTTTTTCAGCTGTAAAAACGTTCAAATGCCCAAAAATGCTCACAAACTTTGATCCCCAACGTTTTTGGACGTTTTAGATCAATTGAAAAAAAAAAAAAAAAGCTGGCCCTTTAAAAATGTGAAAAAACTGCGGTAATATAATGCTGGTAAAAGCTGAAAACATCCCTGATTAGCTACTGATGTTTTTGGGCTGGTTTTTTTAACGTCCCGTGTGTATGAAGTCTTAGGCTTCGCGTTTTTAAAGGGACAGCGTTTTTTTTTTCCAATTGGTCTAAAACGTCCAAAAATGGGGGTTGACGTTTTTGGGCATTTTTGGACGTTTTTAAGCATTTGAACGTTTTTACAGCTGAAAAACGTCCAAAAAAACCCTCAGCTCTTGGGGGTTTTTTTACAGCTCAAAAACGTCACTGCTAAAAACAGCTGATAACAGCCTATGTGTGCATGAACACATAGGATAACATGATGGAGGATTTATTGACTGTAGAAAAAAAACGTCTGCAGCTGAAAACAATCAAAAAACGTCCTGTGTGCATGAGGCATTCAAGCTCCTATCCCTCTGTATTAGAAGAAGAAGTTCCCTGTGTCAGTGTTATATCAGAAATGTCCTTATCTATATAGATAACACAGCACAGCTCTCTCTCTCCAGCTGATGTCAGCAGCAGTGCTCAGTCCCTCCCTCAGGACTTCTGAGCTGAGAGAGAAAAGCTGAAAAATGACAACTGATCCTATTAAGAAGGTGTGAGATCTATACAGAGAAGTATATATGTTATAACACAAACACAGGGCAACTTCTTGTTATAATACAGAGCGGATGGGAACTTTTCATACAAGTGGCTTAACAAACACTTTAAGCATTTTTGGTCATGGAGAATGTTTTTTTTTTTTGTGATGATGACATAATATAAAACCCTGGTTTAGCTAAAAAGGAAGGGATTTTTTTTTACAAATTAGAACTTGAGGGACTGTCAGGAAAACCATAGAAATGCCATCTAAAATGGCAGCAAAACCTTTTACTGCAAAAAAGTAGTGTAAATACTTCCCTCTCTGGTTGCTGGCAATGTCGATCTCCTGTGCTTTGTTGTTCTAAGAGCAAAGTAGTGATGCACGTATCAGCAGGAGGACCCACGTGAAATCCGTTACTGCAGACTTACTTCTATTATTGAATTTTAAAGATTTGCTTAGACCTACTCCCACTTTATGAACATCCCTTATTGGCTGCCAAGCTCAATAAAGACCAATTGGGTGGAGTGGAATCAACTTTGTTTTTTAAATGACTTCAGGTGCCTGTATGTCTGCATTTACTGATCATTTTGGCATACTGTTGTAACATTTGCTTATGCATTTATACATCATATGCTCAATTTGAATGTCCTAGGCGTGTGACAGGTTTACTGGGACTGACAAAAGCTCCTAATGATTGTTTTAGTTACAGAATTGCGTTTTGCCCCAATATTAACCACTTCCTTACTGGGCACTTAAACCCCCCTCCTGCTCGAACCAATTTTCAGTTTTCAGCGCTGTCGCTCTTTGAATGACAATTGCGCGGTCCTGCGACGTTGTACCCAAATAAAATTTGCGTCCTTTTTTTCCCACAAATAGAGCTTTCTTTTGGTGGTATTTGATCGCCTTTGCGTCATTTCTGATCACCGCTATAAACAAAAAAAGAGCGACAATTTTGAAAAAAAACAATATTTTTTACTTTTTGCTATAATAAATATCCAAAAATAAAAAATAAAAAAACAAATTTATTCATCAGTTTTGGCCGATATTTATTCTTCTACATATTTTTGGTAAAAAAAATCGCAATCAGCGTTTATTGATTGGGTTGCGCAAAAGTTATAGCGCCTACAAACTATGGACATTGATTTATGGCATTTTTTTTTTTTTTTTTACTGGTAATGGCGGCGATCTGCGATTTTTATCGGTACTGCGATATCAGGGCGGACCTGTCGGACGTTTTTGACACTTTTTTGGGACCAATGACATTTATACAGCGATCAGAAATTTAAATGTCCACTGATTACTGTATAAATGTCATTGGCAATGAAGGGGTTAACCTGCAGGGGGCAGTGAAGGGGTTAACAATGTTCCCTGGGTGTGTTCTAACTGTGGGGGGGCGGGGCTGGTCGGGACATAACAGATCTAACTGATCCCAGTGACAGGGATCAGTAGATCTGTTATGTCCCATTCACAGAACGGGGAACCGCCGTGTTTACTTCGGCGGTTCCCCGTTCCTCTTCTCTGAAAGGAGATCGCGGGTCTCCGGCGGACATCGGGTCCGCCCGACCCGCGGGCACGCTCCCGCAGTGTGCGGCGGCACGTGTGCGCGCCGCTCGCGCCCGTGGGAGCGTGCCCTGCACGAGCCAAATGGGATTGACGTCCTCCCGGCATTTTAGAGCCGCGCTGTAGCCGTCATTTGGCTATGGCGCGGGTGGGAGGTAGTTAAGGACTCATTCACACCATTTGTGCTTTGCACAGTACAATCCCAACACAAAGACAAAGAATTTTCCTTGTTTCCAGTGTTGTGCGTTGCAGTGGTGTGCGCTGAAAAAAAAATACTGCATGAAGTACTTTTCTTCAGAACAGTGTGTTGTGACATGTTGGGGTTGATTTACTAAAACTGGAGAGTGCAAAATCTGTTGCAGCTGTGTATTGTAGCCAATCAGCTTCTAACTTCAGCTTGTTTAATCAAGCTTTGACAAAAAACTGGAAGCTGATCGGCTTCTATGCAGAACTACACCAGATTTTGCAATCTCCAGTTTTTGTAAATCAACCCCATTGAATAGAACTTAATAAAATGTCACTTGTGACACATTTAAATAAAGTTACATGCTGGGAATGGCACACTGTCACTGTTTCCCACCAGTGCTGTGCAATTAGCGTGTCTGCAGGAGTGACAGCCCTAATTCATCATATGTAAACCCTCACCTTGTAGAACAACCCATTTACTCTAAAATAAAAATGAAAGGCAAAACATTGGTGCATACATATAAAAAAAACACTATAAATACCTCTGTTCCCCTTTTTTTTTATTTAGTGATCACATAATCTCTGTTCTCAGCTCTTTGAGGATCTTAGAGAGCCGGGGGAAGAGAAACAGCAGCATACTGGTCTTCCCAGTGGGTGTGTGTGTGTGTGTGGGGGGGGGGGGGGTGGTGTCAGCACCAGTCTGAGCATTGGAGGAGAACAGGCTGAGTTCCCAACACAACCGTAAAACTGATTACACTTTTAATAGGAAAGCAAAGGGACTAGCAGGAACACCAGGGATTGAATTCACACAAAGGAGGCAATACAAAAAGAACAGGATACATTTTCATACAAGTACATAGTACATCGGTCACATATCAGGAGTATGAAATTCTGGGTTGACATATTCTTTAACTAAAGCTGTTTTTAAACACCGTTGTGAATGTTTTCTCTTTCAGGTAATACACAACAAGAATCAATCAGTGCCACCATTTAAATTAAATCTCAACACAGAGACAGAATATAAAAGTCAGTTTAAAGGATCTCCACCTGCTAAAGGTCCAAAGTTAAGAAAGGACTGGGAAGACAAGCATCACACAGAATATGACAAAGATCATCATTCTCCTAAAAGAAAGGTACATTTTCCCTCAACCCTTAACCTCCCTGGCAGTATGATTATGTCAGATATTTGCGTCTAAAAGCGGTACATTATTTTGCATGGAAATTTGGCATTTTATATTGTAGGCCTGTAATTCTTAGGAATAACTCACTTAAATCTGTCCAAACAAGAGTCTAGTAGACATCCCGGGTATGATAGAGTTTGAAATAAGAAATCATAAATTATAATAATATAAATAACGATAAATAATTATCAAAAATAATAACATAATAATAAAATGTATTCAATAATGTAATCAAATAAAAAACACTGGAATTTGCTCAGTTGCAGAATTGTTGCTGTCGCCACTTTCAGTGTCTGATGACCCCACAAATCAGTATCACTCAATTCTGCAAATGATTCTTATTTACTATCGCTGTTTTCTAGCTGATCAAAAAACACTTTTGACGTAAAGGGCCGCTTTTTGGTTGCTATGGACATTCTCAAGTTTCCAGGCAGAAAGAATGACATTTATAATATAAAAGTGCATGCAGGACACTGGGAAAACCACTAGGGACAAAGAGGATGTGAAATTACTTCATACAGTAATGTAATCTTACAGATTACAGTGTACTGTATGTGTTGTGTGTGTTTCCCTATTTGAATTTCCCGTCTCCACCCCAGTGCGACACAACACTCGCAGGGAATGGAGCCCGGCACACAGAGTGAATCGGGCAGAAGACAGCACGCTGACACAGCGGGGGGGACATCGCTGGATCCAGGGGACAAGGTAAGTAACTTTGCCCTGATCCAGCGATGCAATCCCGAGTGTGGCTTGGGGTTACCACTCTTGGTACAGAAAATTCACCCCCAGCCACACTCGGGAATACCGCCAGGGAGGTGAAAGTGGTTGGAAACCCATAAAAAAAAAAAAAAACTTGCAAGGCAAAACATCGCATACTAACTCATTACAAAATACTTACCTTAGATCGACGTTGTTTCAGCAGTCCCCGCATACTGATGTGACCGGCGACATGTCTCCTGGAGCGTCTTCCAGGTTCACGGGGTCCGACCAATCACAACGCGGGCTCCAGCGCTGTGATAGGCCGGAGCCGCAATGACGGCACTAGAACTGAAGAAACGGCGACTTCAGTCCGTTTCTTCAGTGCACATGTGTCAATGACGTCGGCACATGCGTATACAGAGAATATCTCCTAAACCGTGCAGGTTTAGGAGATATTCACGGAACCTACAGGTAAGCCTTATTGTAGGCTTACCTGTAGGTTAAAGTGGTTTAAAATAGTTTACAATCACTTTAAAGGATAAGTTCACCTTTTTTAAAAATAATAAATGCAATTTTTTTGCAGGTAAAGAAAAAATGTGTATTTATAATTTTTTTTATTAGGAGACTGCAAAGCATTGAACCAGTGATCAGCAGATCACAGTGCAATCTCAGGCTCCTGCAGGCTGTCAGTGTAGCTGTCTGGCCATACCTCATGCTGGAAAGTGGTTTACTGAATGACAGGAAGAATCACTGAACTAACTAGAGCGCTCAATAGCAACGTGGTAGTTCATTGAGAAGTACAAGCAGTCAGCCGCAATGGTTGATGGTAGTTGTAGTTCTCCCATTCCCAGAACTCTGTGAATGAGTTAAGCAGCCTGATGGGCGGAGTCCCACTCGGCCATGTTTTTTAAAAATTGTAACAGCGGGTGCGGGGAGAAGGTCGCCGACCCCCTGTCACAACAGTGACCGGGTTGTGTGGGCCTCAGTCAGTAACATGTTACATGTTACACACTGGATACGGGTGTGGCATGTAACATGTTATAGAATGTGAATTTATCCTTTAAGAAGATTTACACCCAGCAGTGTGATTTATGAACAATGAACATGCATGTGTTAGGATTAGTCATTCTAGCAGTATTCTCTCCTAGTGTAGGTCATTGGAATCATATGCTAAGCACAGAAATATTGAGTAGAAACACCTAACTTACTGCTGGAGATGCTATGACCTCTTTCAGACTCACAGATTTTGAAGAGGTGACACTCTTCCCTGTGCTTATGATAGTTATCCCACTGTTTTATTATTTAAAGTGGTATTTAACCCAAAAAAACCCCATTAATTATATTGCTAACAAATTGGTAGATGTGATGGCTGTATTTGTTTTCTTTTTTAGGTTTTCTTTCTTTGTATTTTCATCTGGTGATTCAGCCAGTAAGTCTGTTGTTTTTCAGCAGAACAAGCTCGCCTGCAAATGCAACAGTTGGGAGTGTTGAGACAAACCATTTACCACTGACAGGGGTGCTGACAATGGTTAACTTTTTATTTATTCGCGTAAAACCTTTATTCCAAAAAACAGGAAAAAAAATTTGTTGTAACTGCTTATGTAACTGCAGTGTGAACTGGAGTTAGGCTTCAATTTGTTAGTGTATCTGAATCTGCTAGTACTTCTAACACTGCTCTCCCCCCGGACTGACAATACTGCTTTCCAAAGGTGCCCTTGTGCTCATTCATTCAGAGAGTAGGCACCATAATACAGAAAGTGTGTTATTGGCCAGATCACCAGGTGAAAGCAGTGGAAGAAAAAGCCTTAAAAAAAAGAAAAATAATGCAGCCACCAAATTTAACCAGGGGTGTATTTGCCATGAGGCAAACAAGACATTTGCCTTGGGCGACATTTTCCAGGCCACAGCCCAGAATCAAACCAGAACCGTACAGGAAAAGTGCAGGATAGCTGCTTTGGCAACTGCCATCAGGTCTTCTGGGATCCCTAGAGGAGGAGAGGCTTGTTGTGCATGGACATTGGGCTGTGGACGGGGTGCAGTGTGTGTTGGTTGGGAAGGGTGGGTGGGTAAGAAGGTAGACAACTGCTGCCAGGGTTGTCCCCTTTCCTGCATTCACTGCCCCCGCATGGCTCCACCAGTCCTGACTGGCCCTCGGTGACTGACATGAAGCAGCAGCAGCATATCAGAAGTGAATGGGGGGGGCGTAAGTGCAGTGCGTGGCTGGCTGTGTCTGTGTCCCTGGATCCCTCTCGTGTGTCCCAGTCCCCGGGTCCCTCTCTTGCGTTCATCGACTCATCCCCCCAGCCAAGCGAATGTGCTGCTGCCCAAATCGTGAGTACCAACTGCCCTCTCTCTGCCTGGCTTATCCCAGCTCTGATTAGTACAGAGGGCTCTGATCCATGTTCCCTCTTACGTGCCAGGCTATCTGTACCCCTCACTATGCACTCCAGCTCAGACACTGTCCTCTGCCCTCTACTCCTCTTCTGACCCTATGCAGGAGCCCTCTCCTCTTCCTGCACCTCCCATCTACCCTGCACCCCTCACCCCATACTGATCTACTCTGCAGAACCCTGCATCCTTCACTATACACCCTGCACCCACCTCATAGAGCTCTGCACCCCTCATTATACACCCTGCCCCCGCCTCATAGAACCCTGCACCCCTCACTATACACCCTGCCCCCACCTCATAGAACACTGCACCCCTCACTATACACCCTGCCCCCACCTCATAGAACACTGCACCCCTCACTATACACTCTGCCCCCACCTCATAGACCCCTGCACCCCTCACCCCATACTGATCTACTCTACAGAACCCTGCACCCCTCACTATACACCCTGCCCCCACCTCATAGAACACTGCACCCCTCACTATACACCCTGCCCCCACCTCATAGAACACTGCACCCCTCACTATACACCCTGCCCCCACCTCATAGAACACTGCACCCCTCACTATACACCCTGCCCCAACCTCATAGAACCCTGCACCCTTCACCGGCCTGGAGTTCCCAGTCACCTGGCACAGGATGGGGGGGGGGGTGCAACAATTTTAGTCTTGCCTAGGGCAGCACAAACCCAAAATACACCACTGCATTTAAGGATTGGTAAGCAGCGGGATCTTACTTTTTTGGTTTTGGGTTTAAATAATGCTTTAACACAATATTTAAAAATATTCTTGTTCAGGAAACCAGTATGTAGTGGCCTGATAATTTTTCATTTAGAAAGTACATTTGCTGGTAAAAAAACAAAATATATCATATTCCTGCAAACAAGCAAGATCCTCACTTCATACCGTGTATTAATGCAAATATGTATTTCAAGGATAAAAAGAAGACGGCTGGTGAGGTGAAATCTGGTTCTACCAAAGTGAACACATCTGACATAGAACAGAAAGAAACTGACCAACAAAATGTTCTTAAAGAAAAAAACCTGAAGGAAAAAATTCTTAAACAACTTTACACTCCCTCAAAATATCACAGGTAGGCAATCTTCTCATGCTACATTATTAGACAGAATACTAAAATGTATTACACATGAAAAGTTTTACTGGATGTAATCGTAGCATAACAAACAAATCAATTCACATATAACTGACACATGAAGCACAACGTGAGTGAAATTTTATGGGTAAAATGAAAATAAAATGAAATATATGATGCAGTCTTTCAATAGCATCGACACAGTGGTTGTTTTACTTCCTGTAGCATAGATGTATTACCTGTTGAACCTGCTAGTAGATACATTATTTTCCTCTTCCTCTAACAGGCTAACAACCCTGTATATTCTGAGCTCAACATTTTTTATTTTTTCACATTTTTCATAATTTTTGCAGTTTTTCTGCAGGTAAATCATACAAAGTGGACAAGATAGCCTTGGATGGACTTCTAGTTTCAAATTAACTTCAAGTGCCTTTACTGCACCAGTGCCACAAAGAAAAATCAATTTACAATATGCCCAACAACACCTTGACACACCTCATTGGGCTTTTTTTGTGGCATTGGCACAGTAAAGGCTTCTTTCTGGCAACTTGACCATGCAGCTCATTTTTGTTTGAGTATTGTCGTATTGTGCTCCTTGAAACAACCACACTACACTTTTTCCAGAGCAGCCTGCATTTTTCTTGAGGTTACCTGTGGATTTTTCTTTCGATCCCAAACAATTCTTCTGGCAGTTGTGGCTGCAATCTATCTTGGTCTACCTGACCTTGGCTTGGTGTCAAAGAGATCCCTGAATTTTCCACTTCTTAATAAGTAATTGAACACTACTGACTGGCATATTCAAGGCTTTGGATATTTTTGTATATCCTTTTCCATCCTTATAAAGTTTCATTACCTTGTTACGCAGGCCTTTTGACAGTTCTTTTCTGCTCCCCATGGCTCAGTATTTAGCCTGCTCAGTGCATCCACGTGCTAACAAACCTAGAAAAAAAGTGTATAATACCACACTAATGTCAAAGACCCCTAAAATGCTAACAAACCTATTGGTTATTTATACACAGACATTAGTGGCAATTTAAAAAGCCACATATGTGGAAAATCAATATTTAATTGCCATTTTAACCTGTGTGCATTACCCTGTGTGTCTTTACCAAGGCCAAATATTCCAGGGTATGTAAATTTTGATCAGGACCATTTGGGGGATTTCTGTTATTATTACGATTTAAAAAGGAGCCAAACAACTACGTGATAAATGGGATCACTATCCTTAACCAATTCAGCCCCGGAAGGATTTACCCCCTTCCTGACCAGAGCACTTTTTGCGAATCGGCACTGCTTCGCTTTAACTGACAATTGCGTGGTCATGCGACACTGTACCCAAACAAAATTGACTTCCTTTTTTCCCTACAAACAGAGCTTTCTTTTGGTGGTATTTGATCACCTCTGCGGTTTTATTTTTTGCGCTGTATACCAAAAAAGAGCGACAATTTTGAAAAAAAAAAACAATATTTTTTAGTTTTTGCTATAATAAATATTCCAAAAAAAAAAGTAAAACAACCTAATTTCTTCCTCAGTTTAGGCCGATATATATTCTTCTACATAATTTTGGTAACAAATCGCAATAGGTGTATATTGATAGGGTTGTGCAAAAGTTATCGCATCTACAAACTATGGGAATAGATTTATGGCATTTTTTTTTCTCTTTTTACTAGTAATGGAGGTTATCTGCGATTTTTATCGGGACTGCGATATTGCGGCGAACAGATCGGACACTTTTGACACTTTTTTGGGACCAATGACATCTATACAGCGATCAGAGCTAAAAATAGCCACTGATAATTGTATAAATGCCACTAGCAGTGAAGAGGTTAAACTGTTGGAGGCGATCAAGGGGTTATCTGTGTTTCCTCAGTGTGTTCTAACTGTGTGGGGGGGTGCGCTGGCAGGGACATGACAGATCTAACTGTCCCCGATTACTGGCAACAGTAGATCTGTCATATGTCCTCTGACAGAACGGAGATCCGCCATGTTTACACTGCCAGATCTCCGTTCTGCCTCTGTGACAGGCGATCGCGATATTGCACCTGACCCGCGGGCATGCTTCCGCCCGCCACTGCTACAGCTACGGCGATTCCCACAGCAGTGCCAACCTGCCACCGTATTTTCAAATCAATACCAAAATTTAATGATTTCTGCCAGAGTATGCAAACTTTTGAGCACAACTGTATACCTGAAAATCAATCAGTCCTGATGTACTGATGGATCTCATTTCTTGAGGCCTGAAAATGCCAGGACAGTACAAATATCCCCCAAATGACCCCTTTTTGGAGAGTAGACAGTCCAAGGTATTTAATAAGAGGCATGGCAAGTTTTTTGAAGTTGTGATTTTTTTTGTCTCTTTTTTTTGGAAAATTAAGAAATTAGAACACATTGTTTTTAAAACAATTTTTTTTACATACTGTCACTAGTGCAGTACAGCGTCATCATATAACTGGTGTGGTGGTGATCAGGGACACTGACTGGTGACAGCATGTAAAAAAATAACAACACTGTACTGTAATCAGGATTTTTTTGCACACTATGTTTGCTTAAAATAGTGAATATCAATGTTATAAACAACCATTTTTACAGAATGAAATCCATTCATTCAGGGTTTACAGTTGTGATTAGCTGTAATTGGCTAATCACATGGTACAGATGGGGTATGATTGGCCCTGTCTGTACCATGTGATCACTGTGACCACTGTGACAGCCATCCATTGTGTACAATTCAGATGTGATCTGCTGTGATTGGTCACAGCGATCACATGGCACCACTATGTCTGGTGGACACAGCGAATGACAGATCGCGCTGTAGAGCGGCCCGTGGGGCATGCGCATTCTGCAGAGAACGTCATATGATGTCCACCCTGAACTAGAGAGCGCCAGCCTGGCTTATAATCATATGACGTCCGCCCCAGAACACGCCTCGCGCATGCCCCACGGGCATTATGAATTAAACTCTTTTCAAAGATTTACCAAAAAAGAAAAGAAAAATACTCCAGGATAATATACACATCCAAGTGATGACACAAATTGTTAAATAAAAACTCAGATCTATTTATCTTTTAATACTGTAAACTTATATAATGTAATAATGCTTTGTACAGCATACATTTAGGCTGCTTTACTAAAGAAGTTAAGATTGTTTAATAAAAAGTTATCCAATTATGAGCATAGCAAATTCCAATGTATTTTTTCATCTGCATATGATTGGATAATTGAAGTGAGTCTCAATATCACAATTATTAAAAAAAAAAGAAAAGGCAATAAGTAGAACCTTTAAAAATAATCCTGCAGGAGTAATATGCACAACCTCTGTGCAGAACTAAGGGTGTACAGATACTGGTTAAAGGGAAAACAATTGAGTTTTCTTGACACAAAAGGAAACTGTGCACGTAGATTTTTTTTTTTTTTATAATAATGAGTTATTCACCTTTCAGACTGATCTATTACAGAATTGCATGGGCAGGACTAGAGGCTTTTCAGTCACTAAAGAGAGAGTAGGCTGTTTTTGTAATGACAGTACAAGCCATTTTCAAGAGAGCAGATTTCAAAACATGTAACCTATTGTGGCGTTATGAAAGATGAGGTGATCGATGGACGTTATGTTTCACCTCGCATGCGTTCATTTGCAGGTAACTAAGGTGGAATCCGGTCCGGGTTTTACCAGCCACCTTGGTAAGGTGGGTTCCGGACCAGATTTTGCGGTGTCCATTGACAGGTGGTATAAAGGAAGCTGACCTGGATCAGATAATTGCTTTTGCCTGGGACTCAGGAGCTATCAAGCCTGAGAGAGCTGATGAAATGCACTTTGCTTTGTGACTGAAACAAGAGGTTTGCACTCTTTGTTTTGTGGGTGACAGGGAGAAGCCCTTCAACTCTGAGTTAGGAAACTGGAAATGTTTAGTTAGTGCTTGGGTGGCAAGGATTTCTTTTCTTTTTTTATTTATTTGATTTCCCTGCAACCTTTTAAATAAACCTGGCTACAAGTCAGATTTTAAGAAAACCTGCCGTTTTCTACTACTTTTTCCTAGGGAAGGTGATCCCCATTGAGCTAACCCCCCACACTATATAAAGAAATATCACCAGCAGATAGGAAAAAATCCCCCAGGGGCCCTGTGCACATAACACTTGGCCCCGATCAAATCTGTGTTGCAGATTTTAAATAAAATGCCTGTTTTATTTCTGTCAGTGCTGGCTGTTGTCCTCCCGAAGCCCAAAATATGGACATTCCTATGAGAGAGTTACAGTCATCACTGAGCCCTGGCCCCTCTCCATTCTGCAGTGCTGTGTCTCCTGATCTCTCACAGGGACTGTTCAGACTAGGGCACTGTACTTCCTGCAATCTCCTACACGCAGCATTCTCCTTGCATAGACTGCAATTGTTTACTTCCCAGTGTAGGGCAGACCAAGCCCAGATATACAGTAGTTCATTGAGGGAACCATGAATGCCAACATGCACTGTGACATACTGAAGCAGAGCATGATCCCCTCCCTTCAGAGACTGGGCCGCAGGGCAATATTCCAACATGATAACGACCCCAAACACATCTCTAAGACGACCACTGCCTTGCTAAAGAAGCTGGGGGTAAAGGTGATGGACTGGCCAAGCATGTCTCCAGACCTAAACTCTATTGAGCATCTGTGGGGCATTCTCAAATGGAAGGTGGAGGAGTGCAAGGTCGCTAACATCCACCAGCTCCGTGATGTCATCATGGAGGAGTGGAAGAGGACTCCAGTGGCAACCTGTGAAGCTCTGGTGAACTCCATGCCCAAGAGGGTTAAGGCAGTGCTGGAAAATAATGGTGGCCACACAAAATATTGACACTTTGGGCCCAATTTGGACATTTTCACTTAGGGGTGTACTCACTTTTGTTGCCAGCAGTTTAGACATTAATGGCTGTGTGTTGAGTTATTTTGAGGGGACAGCAAATTTACACTGTAAAGTTGTACAAGCTGTACACTCACTACTTTACATTGTAGCAAAGTGTCATTTCTTCAGTGTTGTCACATGAAATGATAATAAAATATTTACAAAAATGTGAGGGGTGTACTCACTTTTGTGAGATACTGTAAATCTCTGAAATATCCCTGTCTGACAGTGGATAAGAAAGACATTTCATAAAAGTCAGAATTGTTAACGCACGCTTTTGCTTCCGATAAGATATGTGATGGCAGCTGCTTTGGTGGGATAGTGTCTATCACTCTTGGCCTGCAGGCACTTAGATTGTGGTTCAACGTGCTGAAAATTTATTTTGCATGGTGAGGCTGACAGCGCTCTCGTCATGTGTTGGTGGCAGTGCGGTGAGATCTGGCCTGCCGTTTGTCACATATTGGAGGCAGTGGCTGGGATCTGACAGGAGTGTAGGCTCTGTATGCACTGCCTGTCATGCACTCTCTCCTCTTGCACTGTTAGTCAGAACTCCATTTCTTTTGTTCAGCCTTGTTGAATAGCGGTGGCAGGATGCAGGCCAGCCATCCGACAAGGCTACTCAGCAACCCTTCAGAGATCTGTGCTATGTGCACAGGGTCCCCTGGGGATTTAACCACTTCAACTCTGGAATTTTACTCCCCGTCATGACCAGGCCATTTTCTCCTACGTTCACTGACAGACGCAGCTCTTCTTGACTTTGTGGGGTTTTATGTTCGTCTTACCAGGAGTTAACTAGGCAGGGAAAGAATTCAGCTGGCCCCTCCCCTGGGGGCCGTCCTCCTTTCCTACATTAAAACCCCCCCCTCACAGAGGACTCTCCAGTTTCAATGCCTAGTTTGCAAGGAGTTGACCTGGCTTCCCTATGGGAACTGCGGTCCTATTGTGACCATTTCTTCTTTTTTATTTTATTTTTTCTGCAATCAAGATGATCTGCTATCAAGAAGCCGGTCGGGGCATCGAGGGTCTTTGTGCTCTGTACTTTCCCCGACCTGGCCAACATGATGTTCATGTCTCGTGTTTCTGGGAGCTACGGGGCTGGCCGAAGAACTATCGTCTAGTAGAACTAACGTCTTTTTTATTTTATTTTTTCTTCTTTACCAGTGTTATCCTGGCGTCAAGGGTATCCCTTCGGTCCAGTTGAGGAACGTTTGATCCGTAACTTTGACCTCTCAGGAGACACTCCCCCCCCAAAATTACATCCTTTCCTCCTGCCGGGGGTCCCCTCCCCGGTCGACTTAAGAAAGGGACGGATCAATTGAGGACCATTCTGCTTGTATTTTGGGGTGTTTCAGTTCTTCTCGACGCAGACAGTCACTTGCATCCTCTTTTACCGGACCAGTACTGCCCCTCA
>BLSH010213537.1:1563375-1574016 GCA_018402905.1 Glandirana rugosa | reverse complement strand
GAGTTCACTGACAGACGCAGCACCCACCCCTCTGGGCTCTGTTTTGGTACGGCTTGTGTACAAACTGGAGAGTCCTCTGTGAGGGGGGGTTTTAATGTAGGAAAGGAGGACGGCCCCCAGGGGAGGGGCCAGCTGAATTCTTTCCCTGCCTAGTTAACTCCTGGTAAGACGAACATAAAACCCCACAAAGTCAAGAAGAGCTGCGTCTGTCAGTGAACTCGGAGAAAAGGATTTTACGGTAAGTTATAATAAAATCCCTTTTTTTTGCTATACGACACTGCGTTACTTTAACTGACAATTGTGTGGTCCTGCAATGCTGTACCCAAATAAAATGTACGTTCTTTTTTTTCTCCACCAATAGAGCTTTCTTTTGGTGGTATTTGATCACCTCTGTGTTTTTTTATTGAAGAAAAAATTTTTTTTTACCTTCTGCTATAAAACATACTCGATGAAAAATTAAAAAAAAAACGATTTTCTTCATCAATTTAGGCCAATATGTATTCTGCTACATATTTTTGTTAAAAAAAATCCCAATAAGCGTATATTGATTGGTTTGCGCATAAGGTATAGCGTCTACAAACAATGGAATATATTTTTGGAATCTTTATTTATTTATTTTCTTTTACTAGTAATGTCGGCAATCAGCGACTTATAGTAGGACTGCGATACCTACGATACCAGATGCCTAACTGACACTTTTGACACATTTTGGGGACCAATACAGTGATCAGTGCTAAAAAATATAGAGCAAGTGTTGGGGCGCAACTCTGATGGTACATAAAATTATTGTTTAAAATATATATCAATATGGTGGATAATTCTGACATACATGGGGGAGACAACCTAAAGAAAGGGAGGGAAGATAATAGTACAATGATATAATAGGTTGGTAACAAATTAATAAAACATGCTAATAAAAGATAATAATAATGAGGAATAAAACATGGTAAAAAGGAAAGGGGAAGAAAGGGGAAGGGGGGGAAAACGGGGGACAATAAAAAACCTGGGGAGGATATTGGACTAAGTCCGTATGGTATGCAATTCTGCGCTGAGGGCAGCCTGAATGGCGTGGACCCGGATCCAGCAGTCCACTGATACTGAAACAGAAAAAACAAAGGAAGGCGCCTCTGAGTGCAGCAGCAAGGTATAGGCTTTAATAAAACAGGTTAAAAACACTCACAGATTCCAAGTGTTGATAAGGCATGTAAACGACTATCCCTCCAGGGGGGATTTGCAAACGTCAGTGTCCTCAGCTAATTCGGGTGAAAAGAACTGTCCCATGCCGCTCCTGCGGCCGCCATGGTGTTGGTAGTAAAGCCGGCTGTGCAGCACGATACAGGTGGAGGCTTGGGAAGCACTTCCGAGTACGTCCGAGGGTGATGATGTCACTAAAGCGCGACGCGTTTCCTTAGCTGCAGGTCCGATGTTTAGGGATCCTGCGCTACTTCATCAGGCAGGTAGAGGGAGGCGGTGCAATGGAAAAGATACATGCGAAAGTCCTTATATATATATATGTACATGCCTAATATGTTATAAAAGAGGAGGGGCGAGGAAAAATAGGGGAAACAGAGAATAAATGGCACGATCCAAAGGTGATTTATAAGTAAGGAACATAACAAGAAGAGCCTTATGTAAAAAGGAAAAAGGACAGTGTAGTGTGCAAATAAATGGCACTAATATAAGAAAGAAAATAGCGAAGGATATTATAACTCCTGTCAGCAATCTATATGTGTGTCTAATGGTTAATGATTAATGATTAACAATTAGTGCTAAAAATATGCACTGTCACAGTACTAATGACACTGTAAGGGAAGGGGTTAACATCAGGGGCGATCAAAGGGTTAAATGTGTTCCTAGGGAGTGGTTGCTAACTATGTAGGGGGGTGCTTGTACTGTGGGATGGTAGAGATCCATGTTTAGCAGAAACACAAGATCACTGCCCTCCCTTGTCACAGAAAGGTGATCTGCCTTGTTTACATAGGAAGGATTGGCGGGTCCTGGCGGACATCGTGTCCACAAACCCGCTGATTGCCTTTTGCTTTGCCCAATCACAACGGGAGCAGGTCACCTGCGGTGTGCGTACGTGCCCCAGACCCGGAAGTGCAGGGTCACGTACCCGTATGTGATTCTGCACAGGGGAGCATCCGCCCCACAGTAAATGTACGTGGGGCATTCGGCAAGAGGTTAAAAAGCTTTTTTTAATTTCCGGCAATACTTCTTGAGCTAAGTTTTTAGCACAAAAACTTTTCTTAAAGTGGAACTTCACTCTCCCAATCAGCATTGATTATTTTTAATCCTCAAGCTGCTAGCATTAGTAAATAGATAGGAAAGTATAACATATTTACTTGTTTTAAACTTTTTTAAACATTTCTTTAGTTACTTCCTGGTTACATCGGCGGTTCCCCGTTATGCCTCTGACACAGTCGATCATGGGTCGCCGGCGGACATATGAGTCCCGCTCATAGCAGAAGCTGTTTTATTTCAGCTTCTTTAACTGAAAAGTAATGCAGAGAGAAGGGGAGGGAGAATCCGTTACCCAATTAGGTTTACATGTAATCGGGGCTTGAGATTTATAAACAAGTTTTTTTTAGGAAAATACATTAATATTAGGCTGGTGAAATTTGAAAAGCAGCCTAGAGACCGCCTTCTGACTGGAGCAATATAATTGACTATATACATGTGAAAATATTTTTTTAGTCTTGAACAATAGGCCTCATGCACAATGGAGATTTTTACAGCTGCTTCTCCTGTCTCTAAACGCCCCTCCATGTTAGACTATGTGTCCATGCACACATAGGCTTTTAGCAGCGTTTAGTGGCAGGAGCTTTTAGAAGCAGGAAAAAATCCACTGCCAGTGCGTCCAGGAGCAGTAGAGGCAGGACTGAGAAAAACACTAGAATCTGCTAAACATGCCTAAAAACTAGGGCTTGAGCATTAAATCATTTCAATGGCCATAATAAATTATTTGTTCTGGCCAATGAAATGAATTAACTCCCAAAAGCTTGATGCCACTAAAAGCTCCTAAAATCTTGTAAAAGCTTTAGACACTTTTAGAAGCGTCTGGCATTTTTTCTGCAAAAACACTGCAGGCTTCTAGGAGAGTTTAAAAAAAAACGCCCCGTGTGCATGAGGCCATATAATAAACACATCATAAATGCAAGTATATCAGTGAAAAATTATCTATATTTACTCCCTAGCGGAGTGCATTCAGCACTAAACTCTACTGTAGGATGTTAGCTTTCGGGGACGGGTCCAGGCCTTGTGGTGGCAGTTTGCGGGTTGCTAGTTTCATACAGATTCTACTTTCATATTGATTACGCAGCCTTTGATGGTTAATGTTCATATGCATCATCATAGCTTATCTGTTTCAGTCTCTTGATTTGAAGGAGAGATTAGCACTTCCAGCTGAATGGCTATCTCCTGTCTCTGGGCTCTTACTCAGATAAGGAATGTATGAAATCCACAGAATGCCACACATTTCCAGCAAAACTATGGTATACTAGCAATTGAATTCTCCAAGTGCTATAGCAGCTGCTAAAGATACCAAATACAGTGTATAATATATGTCATATCTGACAATCTATTACGTTATTGCTGTTTATTGTTACAGCTTAGTCCCACTTTGTATGTGTCTGGCTCTGGGATCTGCACAGCATCCAGTGAACAAATGTGTCCAGCTGCATTCCAGCTCCTGGGAGATATATTGCTTGAGAACAGACATTTTGCCTTGTGTTTTCATATCCTAGTGATCAAGTTGAGGGGCTACTATTTCAAAACCTTCAGAGCAAGCAATGTAAAGCAGAGGTCAGGGTTTGACAAGTTGGTAGACAAGCAGTGCTTTATAATCAAGCCTGATAACCAAGGCTGGATGAGTGAAGTTCCAGCAATACAAATAAAATACAAAGTCTAAAAACCGCTGATGGATATCAAGAATGTAAAACTAGATACAATATAGAATGGTAATTATAGAGGTGATCGCGTTCTTGCACTTTACAAGTGTACAAAAGTTTTGAGAATGACACAAATATTGATTTTCACAAAGTCTGCTACCTGAGTTTTTATGATGCCAATTTGCATATACTATATACACAAAAGAATAAAACCTGAACTCAAGCTCAACCTTCACCGGTGAGTAAAACAACTATATGCGCATAGATAGATATGTATTTGGTACTTTATCAATGTATCAAAGTTTTGAAAATGTAGAAACACACATAAGTGGACTAAAACGGACTAACAATAAGAATAAAACCCCAGACCCCTCCACCTCCAAGCCCCTCCCACCAACCCCATGGGAACCCCTACTAAACCCTCACTACTCAAGACCCCTATGGACTACTAAGGATTACTTGTGGCAGTGTTGGTTAGTGCCTGTCCATAATATAGATGTGGCACATTGAAGATTACTGGGCGAGGAGTAGAAAGATGGCTGCCAATAGCATGCAGTATAGATGGTGTATGTGTGCACGTTTGGCCCAAGGATAGTAGTGGTGGACAATGTCCTTGATCTATATGCTGTTCAGTACCAATGCAGTAGTGGTCCAGAGGGGGTATGTGGATGGTTGATAATCATCATATAAGTGGATCATACAACCCTCCCCGCACTTATGTCCGTATCCAAACAACAGGGAGGACGTCCCAGTCCTTATGTTAATCCACTCGGGCAGTGCACATGACAATTCCATAAATTAATATATAAAAAGTATTATATATAAGAGGTGCCCGCACCACAGTCTACTAAATTGTTATATTGTTACCTAGCAGCATCTGTTGGAATTATTTAACATAGTAAAGAGTTTTAGAAACATATGTATACCAGGGAACAGCGCTTGCTATGTTGTGAGATTCTCCTACTGGTTAGTGTGGGTCCTAAGGTCATCAACAAATATTTCTACCTAGAAATAAGGTGCACAATAATACTAAAGTGACATGTGCAATTCTATATGCAATAGATTATGTTCTGTAACTAATGATTTGATTTTAACTGTGCAAAATACACCATGAATTAGTAAATAATACAAAACGTGATATAGAAAAGTGACATGTGCAATCAGTGTAAATCCTGTAAACAATAATGAAATCCTGTACACTGTAATTACTTTTCAACTGTGCAAAAGCACCATAAATAATCACATATATAAAGCAAACCGTGATCAAGAAAATGTCCATATGCACCCTATTGGGGTCTACACTTTAAAGTGCAATAAATAGTCCAATATTAAAAGTGCCTTCCAGTGCTCTGGGTGATTTAGTGCTGATTTACAACTTTTCAAGAAGGTGTCTTCAAAAGTGCTCATGCTCCCCTGTGAGTAAATGAGGTTCCTCACTTACCAGACCCAATTGACTCCCAAAGTCGTACGACTTAGGAGTCAATATGCGCTTACGGTCTCTCACCCGACTGTGGGTATATGTCCGCTCGGCTGTAGTTTCCGTTCACTTTTAGGGTTCCACCACTCTCATTCCCAGGTGTGTTATGGAAAGAAAAGAAAAACTCTCATTGCGCGCCTCCTTTAAAAGGGTTTATTCGGCCAAAGAAACAGATGCACCGCAAATGTACAATCTCCCGTGGTCGCCGCGACTCTGCAGTGTCGGCTTGCGTACCAACGGGATGTGGCCCTGTGTACCCTGCGTTACAGCTGATGCGTTTCATCACTTCCGCAACTCTGAAGACGGCTGAAACTACAGCCGAGCGGACGTATACCCACGGTCGGGTGAGAGACCGTAAGCGCATATTGAATCCTAAGTCGTACGACTTTGGGAGTCAATTGGGTCTGGTAAGTGCGGAACCTCATTTACTCACAGGGGAGCACGAGCACTTTTGAAGACACCTTCTTGAAAAGTTGTAAATCAGCACTAAATCACCCAGAGCACTGGAAGGCACTTTTAATATTGGACTATTTATTGCACTTTAAGGTGTAGACCCCAATGGGGTGCATATGGACATTTTCTTGATCACGGTTTGCTTTATATATGTGATTATTTATGGCGCTTTTGCACAGTTGAAAAGTAATTACAGTGTACAGGATTTCATTATTGTTTACAGGATTTGCACTGATTGCACATGTCACTTTTCTATATCACGTTTTGTATTATTTACTAATTCATGGTGTATTTTGCACAGTTAAAATCAAATCATTAGTTACAGAACATAATCTATTGCATATAGAATTGCACATGTCACTTTAGTATTATTGTGCACCTTATTTCTAGGTAGAAATATTTGTTGACGACCTTAGGACCCACACTAACCAAATATATAAAAAGTACTTATCCAGTTTGCTGGGCAGTGTAGTTCCACTCACTCTCCTCAGTGTGAAAATCCAGACCACATGATATCCATGGACATTAGCTGTGCCAACAGGGTCATGTAGAGCTGCAGAGGCATAAGGGGGGAGAGAGCCCCAGACTGCCAGTGACCGGGAGGGGAATCCTGGGGACAAGGGGGGAGAGGTGGAGAGGCAGAACCCGACCGGTTTCACCGGTCTAGCCAGCTGCGTCAGAGGCCATTGGGTCCTGTGCCAATCTGATCCCACCAGGCTGGATGGGTTTAAATGGCGGCTCCTTCTCCTTTCTGTCCGGTCGCACATATGACCCCGAAGTGACGTGTGCTGTTGTTGTCCTCTATGTTCAGCGCACATTCTTGGCATCACTATATGATCATGAGAGCCTTAACACATTGTGAAAAAAACTTTCCTTGAAAATATCTTAAGCAGCCACTAGAGAGAGCTCCCGTTAAGAAAGCTAACTTAAACCCAAAAAAGCTTCTCATTGCCCAGAATTTGTGTGTGTTTCAGTCTAAATAAGACACAAATATTTTCAGAAAACTATGTATATGAAGTAAGGTTAATTATATCAGTCTATCATGCGCATGCTGAAAAAAAAATAATAATGGTGACCCAGCTGCTCCTTAGTTTGGAAGGTTTCAAGATTTCAAAAATGGGACAAAACTTAAGCTGTCATTCAGACCTGGGGCTTTTGTAGCCTCTAATTCCCAAATCCACTGGGATTCGTGTTGGAGAACCACCTGATCTAAGTGTCCTCCCCTTTTGTCCTGATGCACTACTTCCAGGACCCAATACCTAAGGCATTGTGAGTCCCGGTTGTGTTGCAGGAAAACATGCCTGGCTATTGGTGCCTTCAGGTGGTAGTTCTGGATTTTGTAAATGTGGTCCTGAAACCTCTTCCGAACGGGTCTGATGGTTTTAACCACATAAAAAGATTTACAGGAGCACAAAATCACGTAGATGACTCCCATGGTGCTGCAGTCTGCTCGTTGTCTATATTTGAGGGTCCTTCCAGTAGGTAATTGAAGGGTATCACCCTCAATAATGTAGGGGCAGACGTCACACCCTCCACAGCGGGTCATACCTGGATTGTTGACATATGTAGGAGGTCTCCAAGAGACGTCACTATGAACTAGGAGGTCACCCAATGAGCGAGCATTCTAAAAATGAATTTGGGGTCTTTGGAAATTAACTTACACTTACTACTGGTATAATTGTCCTCACTGAGGAGATGCCAGTGGGTAGAACAAATACTTTTGATCCTGTCCTCCCTTTGTGTGTACTGAAAACTTAGTCTAGTGATATCCCGTGGTCCCTCTCTCTCCTTCTTCTGTCCACAAATCAGTGTCTCCTTATCGCTATCTTTGGCTCTCCTATATGCTTTAGTGAGCCATTTCTTACGATATCCTCTGGCCAAATATCTCTGTTTAAGAGTTTTTGCCTCCTGCTCAAATTCAGCTTCATTTGAGCAGTTTCTGCGTGCCCTCTACTGTCCCGTTGGGATGTTTCTGATCAGTGCATTGAGGTGGAAACTGTCGGCATGTAAGATGCTATTGGTTGATGTAGGTTTCCTAAACAATGTGGTCCTAAGATGACCTTCACTGTCCAATACAATGGTCAGATCAAGGAAAGTGACCTTCTATTGGTCAAATTTGTACATGAAACTTGGATTGTAAGGGTTATTTGCCAGTCCTTGTACAAAGGAACAAAGTTCCTCTTTGGTGACTAACCACAAGACCAAAACAGGGTCGATATACCTGTACAAGGATAAAATCCTGGACAAGTATATTGCCGATGTGTCACCACCCCCAAAAAGCCAGCTCTCCCAATCCCCCAAAGATTGGCATAAGCTAGGGCACACTTGGGGCCCATTGCTGTGCCCTGAGTTTGGCAATAGCACCTGCCGTTGAACTGAAATTTGTTATTTTTCAGTAGAAACCCTAAAAGGTGTACAACCCACTCATTGTGGGCCCTCCTGTCCAATGTTCTACTGTTCAAAATGTTATGAATCACCTTTAGGTCCTTATCATGTGGGATGGATGAATAAAGGGCCTCTATATCCAAGGTGACCAGGAGCATCCCCTCGGGTAGAATCAGATCATGTAGGAGTGTGAGCAGGTGTGAGGTGTCCCTAACATAGAAAACCTAACTCAAGACAAATGGCTGGAGGATTTTATCAATGTACTCACTGATTTTCTCGGTAAGAGAGCCTACTCCCGAAATGATGGGGCGACCCGGGGGGTCAGTAGTGGACTTGTGGACCTTCAGTAGTGCATAAAACACAAGAACCTTCGGGTGCTCCACCTTGAGGTATTCCAATGTTTCTTTTCCCCCAGATTCCTTGGTAATGCCATGTTGAGGATTGAGCCTAGTCTTAGTTTATCCCTTTCCAAATTAATACTGGGAATTGGGATATACCACTCTTTCTTACCCAATATACGTTGGCACATCCTTAGATGTTTAGCCCTGCCCATCAATATAATATTTCCATCCTTGTCTGCAGTCTTGATGATGAGGTCCTCATTCATGGATTTACACATGAATGAGGACCTCATCATCAAGACTGCGGACAAGGAGGGAAATATTGTACTGATGGACAGGGCTAAATATCTAAGGATATCCAACGCTACTATCCTTGGGCCAAACGTGCACACATACACCACCCATACAGCATGTCATCTTTCTACTCCTCATCCAGTGATCTTCAATGTGCCACATCTATGTTATGGACCACCACTAACCAACACTGCCACAAGTAATCCTTAGTAGTCCATAGTGGTCTTGAGTAGTGAGGGTTTAGTAGGGGTTCCCATGGAGTTGGTGGGAGGGGCTTAGAGGTGGAGGGGTCTGGGGTTTTATTCTAATTGTTTGTCTGTTTTACACACTTATGTGTGTTTCTACATTTTCAAAACTTTAATACATTAATAAAGTACCAAATATTTTTACATATCTATCTATGCCCATGTAGTTGAAGTTTAAGTTTTATTCTTTTGTGTATATTTACTGTCAATTACCAAACAGCTCCCTCCCAAAATACGCTCTCAATCATACTATTCATCTTTGTTCTATCACATTACCAATTTTTGGTTGTTTTGGCAATTATTACCAGTTTTGGTTTCAGTAGGCAGTACCTTGTTGTCCTCCTTTTTCCTTGTACTCAATTTGCATATACTCCAGAATGTTAAGGAGAGTGATTAGATGAATTGCAATTAATTGCAAAGTCCCTCTTTGGCATGAAAATGAACTTAATCCCATCAAAACATTTCCACTGCATTTGTGAAGAAGGCTTCAGGGCATCGAAGAACGTCCAGCAAGCATCAAGACCATGTCCTACAGTTGATTCAGCTGTGGGATTGGGGCACCACCAGTGCAGAGATTGCTCAGGAATGGAAGCAGGCAGGTGTGAGTATGGTCTGGTGCCAAGAAGGGCAGCAAAGAAGCCACTTCTCTTCAGGATGAACATCAGGGACAGACTGATATTCTGCAAAATACAGGGATTGGATGGTTGAGGACTGGGGTAAAGTCATTCTCTCTGATGAATCCTTTCCGATTATTTGGGGCATCCGGAAAAAAAACTTGTCTGGAGAAGACAAGGTGAGCATTACCATCAGTCCTGTGTCATGCCAACAGTAAAGCATGTGTGGGGTTGCTTCTCAGCCAAGGGAGTGGGCTCACTCACAATTTTGCCTATGAATAAAGTATGGTACAAAACAATCCTCCAAAAACAACTTCACCCAACCATCCAAGGACAGTTTGGTGATGAACAATGCCTTTTCCAGCATGACGGAGCACCTTGCCATAAGGAAAAAGTGATAACTAAATGGCTTGGGGAACAAAACATTGACATTTTGGGTCTATAGCCAGGAAACTTCCCAGACCTTAATCCCATTGAGAACTTGTGGTCAATCCTCAAGTAGCGGGTGAACAACAACCTCAAACAGTCTTAAACACACACACACACACACCCCCCCCCCCCCCAACAAGTGGGCGATGAACTCCTAACTGGTGTTCAAGAGTTACCCTAATTCCAGACCCTTCAAAGGACCGATATCTGGGTTTTACAGTTACAAAACAAGGGGTTCGGTAAATCAATAGTGAAAAAGGAATACCGTTCCACGAGGCAGTACGACCTTTTCCGTAACAAGTAGTGGTTTGACAGGAACCTACCAACCCACTTCAACAAAAACCTCCTAACAAAACATGGTATGAAATAAGTATCCGTTTTAACACTCACTCGGGTGAGGGAACCGACTCTTCGTTGGGGTGTGTACGAAATGACAACCGTACTGTGTCCTGACTACCATTACGAGTGGAACAGAAGAGGTCTGTTCAAAAAAAAGGCCTACGGGGTTTATTA
>BLSH010213537.1:1483048-1497855 GCA_018402905.1 Glandirana rugosa | reverse complement strand
GCCTAAGAGTGCTCATCATCGCTGCATATAAGTGCCTCATCATCAGTGCCACCTCATCAGTGCCGCCTCATCAGTGCCAATCAGTACTGCCACATCAGTGTCCGTCAGTGTAGCCTCATCAGTGCCCACCAGTGATGGAGAAAATGTACTTATTTACAAAGTTTTGTGACAAAAATAGAGAATTTTTTTTTTATTTTTTCAAAATTTTCGGTCTTTTTTTATTTGTAGCACAAAAAATAAAAACCGCAGGGGTGATCAAATACCACCAAAAGAAAGCTCTATTTGTGGGAACAAAATGATAAAAAATCTGTTTGGGTACAACGTCGCACGACCGCGCAATTGTCATTCAAAGTGCAACAGCACTGAAAACTGAAAATTGGTCTGGTAGTAAAGTGTTCTAAGTGCATAGTATTGAAGTGGTTAATTGGGCTCACCTGGCAATCTAATTATCACCGGTGTCCGAGATTGTTTTCAGTGATCAAAAGAGCCCTGAGACACAATGCCACCCATGAGTTAAACTGAAAACCAAAATATTTAATCTTTTGTGACACGGAAATAAAATTTGCATAATAATTTGGAACAGGGTGTACTTAGTACAAATGTTTGAGAAGATTATGTTGCAAAATATTTATTGCAACATTCATGTCTTAATTCTGTTGTTCCTTTCAGAAAATATATGGTTACAGACTTTCAAGTCTGTAATTTGTATGTGCCAAATAACAAAATAATTTTAGTCATCTAAAATGGCAGCACCAAGTACAATAGTAAGAATACGTAAGGGAATACAGATAATTTCCAAATATTCTGAAAATCAGCTTTAAGTTTTATCTCTGCCATGTAATGAGACTGGAATGTATTATTATTATAATTTTTTTTAAGAATGCAGAACATGTATACAAATAAAACAGTGTATGCCAATGACATTGGCCAAGATTGCATGATTATGAAGTGTAAGGTTTCATGCACATAGGACTTTAAAAAAACATCCAAAAACCTTCAGTAGCTTATCAAGGATGTTTTCTGCTTTTACCAAAGTTATATTACCGCCGTTTTTTCACGTTTTTAAAGGGCCAGTGTTTTTTTTTCTAATTGATCTAAAATGTCCAAAAACGTTGGGGATTGGCATTTTTGAGCGTTTTTGGGCGTTTTTGGACGTTTTTAAGCTTTTGAACGTTTTTACAGATGAAAATCGTCCAAAAAAACCCACTGGTCTTGGGTTTTTTTTACAGCTCAAAAACGTCACTGCTAAAAACAGTTGATAACAGCCTGTGTGTGCATGAACACATAGGATAACATGATGGAGGGTTTATTGACTGTAGAAAAAAACGTCTGCAGCTGAAAACAGCTGCTGAAAAACAGTCAAAAAAAAGTCCTGTTTGCATGAGGCCTAAGGCTCCATGCACACTGGACGCTATAGGGCTGTTTCAGCGTCGGGTAGGAGACGCTGCTCACAAAACGTTCTATTTGCAGTGTTTTGTAAGCAGCGTTTAGCGGCGTTTTTCGGCGTTGGCGTTTTTTGGCTTTTTTTTTTTTACTTCATTGGCTTCCATTGACTGCAAAAAACGCCAGACACCGATATACCGGCGTTTAGCGGCGTTTAGCGGTGTTTACCGGTGTCTGGCGTTTTTTGTGGTCAGGAGAACGACTTTTGAACGCCAATTCAGGGCGTTCAGATAACAGCCCAAAAACGCCACTGCTGATAAAAGACAATAAACGACCATGTGTGCATGGACACATAGGATAAAATAAAGTGGCGTTTTTGGGCTGTTAAAAAAACGCCAAAATGACCAAAAACGGTAATTTTTTAGATACAATGTGCATGGAGCCTTAAAGTGAAAAAACCTCTATCAGTCAGATAAATATTGTGTCCATATCCTGTAACCATTTCCTGTAACAAAGCATTTCGATTTTTATGGTATTCTTTTTAACGCTTTATTTACAGGGAACTTTAACAGTATCGACTTCTGCAGTTTAGCTTTACATGATGATGATAGCATTGAAGGTATGGATATATAAGATGAATATCTATATTTTGCTATATACACAGTAACGTTTCTTATAGGAAAAAAATGCTTTTTTTCCCGCTGATATCAAAATAATGTAGGTTTTCTTATTTCATAAAAATAATTTAAATTTGAGAGAAAATCTAATAGTTTTACCTTTTGTTTTCCTAAAAGAAACCTGCTAGTTGGCTGGTTGTCATGCGAATCTGGCTTCAATGTTTGTGTCATTATCTTGAACAAGTATGCAGATGATGAACATTGACATATCCTGATTTGTCTACTTCTTCAGGGTCAGAATAATTTTAGAAGGAGGCCAGCAGTGGCAGCCCTGTATTATTCTTAGAAAAGGTGTATTTTAAACCCTCAGCCATATTTTGGGAAGACCGGAAGTAATCATTAACTGCTTTTATCTCATTTTTCAACCAAGTTAGATTTGCAGTAGGGCTCTGTAATGAATCTTATAATGAGCAACTAACAAAGCCCAACTGAACACTCAGTTTAAATCAACTAAATACATAAGCAGCAATCTCTTTGTAGAGGTTCAACACTGCCGACTCCCCCTGAGATCCCTTGCTGAGTCAGAGCTCTGCAATTAACAGATAGCGTGAGCTTTGCTGATTGCAGAGCTACAGGTCTTATTCAGTAGGGCATGTGTCAGAATTCTACAGAGAGACCACTACTTCCACGCAGAGAGCAAGGGTCCCACTCTGCAGCTGCAAAGAGCCAGGTGAAGCAGCTGAACGAGGACTGCACTTAGAAGTGCCATAGAGCATGGGAAGCATCAGGGGTCAAGAAGACCCCTAATGTCTCCTAGAAAAGTACTTGCCACTTTTCAGGATACCCTTGTTTAAGGAATAAAGTTGAGTGAAAAAAGGGCTAAATAAAAAAATATAAAGTAAATGAATAAGCAACCACGACACTACCTGCCTGGAGTTTGCATGTTCTCCCTGTGCCTGCATGGGTTTCCTCCGGGTACTCCGGTTTCCTCCCACACTCCAAAGACATGCAGGTAGGTAAATTAGATCCTGTCTAAATTGTTCCTAGTATATGTATGAATGTGAGTTAGGGACTTTAGATTGTAAGCTCCTTGAGGGTAGGGACTGATGTGAATGTAAAATATATATGTGTAAAGCGCTGCGTAAATTGACGGCGCTATATGAGTACCTAAAATAAATAAATATAATTAAAAGTCTCCTGTGCACACGCACATACGCACACGAGTGCTCACGTACAGCATACATTTATACATGAATGACAATTAAGTTAAACATGTTGAGTATCACTGTCCAAACCAAGATGTCAAGAATAATTTGAGGGCCATCATTTATAGGTAACTCTAAGTTGGCCTGTGAAGACTTTTAAAGTGTTGCTTATAGACAGTTCTGGGTAATGCAGTTTCTTACTGTGTCTTGACATATTTGGTATCTGTTTGCATAGTACCAGTATTAGCAATATAATGATATATACAATATATATACTTGTGCCAGTAAAAATATAAGTCATAAAAATGTTATATAGAAAATACCAATTAGTGTCAAATTCCATACAAATATTAACTCTTAGTATCAAGGTCTTAAACATAATTATAAATAGTGTTGAAGCTCATCAAAAAATAAATCTAATTCACTAGTGACATCCGCCGCCCACCTTCAAACGTGAATTATAATCGTCCAATCTGTAGTGTCCACCAGCCACCAGGTGAATCACGCACTCACCAGAAGGAATGGCTGCATGATATTGCAGCAAGATCAGCCAGGTTAAACCAAGTGGTAATCTCTCTTATTAAGCATGCTTGTGTTTTGACAGGAAAAATGATCTCTTATTCTTCTCTGCTGCTCCACCAGTAGGCAAACAAATCAAGCAGCAGTTATAGTAACAAAGCTCACAAACCGACAAGCCAAAAAGGCAGACCATTGTGTAGTATTTTATTAAGCAAAGCCACAAATACAAGATTAAAAGAACACCCACATATGCTCCAGCATAAAAAAACTATATAAAACTCACATGTAAAGCTGCTGCTTGGAACCCAATGTGGCGGCGTGACATCAGCATGTAAAAGAACAACATATTACAACGTACACATACAAAAATGACATTTAACTCCTGCAAGGCTATTTAAAAGCACCTAAACATATAAAGCAAATATGCAAAAATATGGGGATTTGGTCACACTATATGGCTATAGAGTGCTTAAGCCCACTACTGCGTCAAAGTACCCTATTTTCAGTGGGCCCTACACTAACCATAGAATGGAAGATCCATCAGCATGTAAGCCTCCCGTTTCGTGCAACAGTATGTCAACGGGGCTGACAAGCATCTTGCTTACTCTACTCCACCTATCCGGGCAGGTACTGTATTTCTGTCATGTTTCCTTAGATAAGAAAAGGCCTTAATCTACATACAGCCATGTTAATGTAGCCCTAGGCTACTCGTTGATGTGTGGCCATGTTAATGTAGACAAACAGTTACTTATATATATCAGCTTTATCTCCAGCTTAAAATTACTGATTCGCATGATCAAAATCCAGCTCTATATCTCTAAATGGGTATATATATATATATATATATATATATATATACTATTAAGCATCCAAACATATTATAAACACATTAGCAATGGATGATTTTAATTCATGATCGGAGGAGGATGGCGCATGTCACTAGTGGATTTGATTTATTTAATTGATGAAATTCAACACTAAGAATTTTTATATATAAGACCTTGACACTAAGTATTATTATTTGTATGGAATGTGACACTAAGTAGTATTTTTTATATAACATTTTCATGATCTATATTTTACTGGCACACGTTTATGGTTTGAACAAACAATCTGCGCTTGAATCCAAACTAAATTAAAAAATATGACAAATTCTGCAGCTGCTAACACAACGTCCCGATACAAGATGTAAATAAAGAAAAAGTGCAGTGCTATGATTGCATATCGATAACCGATACTTTTTGATTATTGTATATTTTATTTATGTTTCAATTGTGGGCATATCACATGGGAGTTGTATATATGCAATAGCGCTACACTTTTTCTTTATTTACAAGTTTGTGGTTGATTTTATCACAGTTAATCATTATTTAGGTGCTGCAATATATTGCTTATATTTACAGGGTGTGTATATTTCCCCTTTTTGCTGGCAGTCTTTACATTTAGGCTAGATATTTATAAATGTATATAGTACCACTATTGGGAAACCTTGTTGGTTCCACTACCCAGGATTAGTGCAGCTAGGGGTGCACAGGAACACCGATGTTCATTATTGGGTGGATCTATTCTACTAGCACTGCAGGAAGACTTTTTATCAGAAGCAACAGCCTGCAGGTAATGGAATGCACACTAAAACACATAAGCAATGTGTTTTCTGCTGCATCCCCCCCCCCCTACATAAAAAATATAAACTTAAGCTTTATTGTGCGGTAACATATGTGCATTCACACTTTGCATAATGTGAATGGGGCCTCAAAGTATTTAACCCCTTCACTGCATTCATATATTTAACCCTTTCGTTTGCATTTTTTACATACATGTTAGATTCATATTTTAGCCCTGAAAATTATTTAACACCTCAAAAACATGGTATATATGTATATGTATTTTTTTTCAATGAACCCTTTTCTTCCATGATTGATAGCATCTAAAGCATTGTTCTCTTTACCTGTTAGTTTTTGTAAATACTTGCCATTTGTTTTCAGATGATCGACTCTCCCAGATCTCTGCTAGGTCAGCAGCTTCTAGCTCTTTGGCTTCACAAGTTCTAGAGCGTGCACAGAAAAGAAAAGAGAATTTCTGGGGCAACAAATGATCAGCCGATCCATCAACTTTAACTTATGAAATATTTTTACAGAATTTGATAAGCAAGAAGGAATAAGGTTTAGTAATTTTGTAAATGATTTTTGTATGTTTCTTCTAAAATCCTGGATCGATTTGTACATTTTTGTATTAATGAACACATTATCTGTGTATTATGATTATAATTTTTTAGTATTTTAAATCCCATGTGTGCAATTTCCACTGAAAACAAGTCTATGGATAAACCAATAATTTTTATGAAATGATGCCTATTCTGTGCAAAGCTGAACTCTAGACAGATACAATAGACACAAATTAATGCTGCTCTGTAATCATGACTATATCATTATAGGAAAAGGGTCAAAATGATGCTGGCCATCAGACTAGGGTGGTGAAAAAAGAATACTGTGGAAGGGAGCTCCTTGAATATTGCAACATAAGTTGTTTTTTTAATGTTCTCTTTCCGACTGCATTCACACCTGAGTGACACGTTTTCGGGCATATTTGAAGCGTTTTGTCGTGCGTTTTGTAGCGTGACATTGGGTGTTTGCAAACGCTGATGTCGCGCTAATACGCACGTTCAACACTTTTCCATTGATTCTATGTCAATAGAAAAGTGTCAGAAACGCCGGAATATGCGCAATTTGCACGATAAAAATACCTCCGTGAGTAGTTTGAGCGTAGGGCGTTTGGCTTCAGGCGTTTTTGAGTGGAGATGTGAACCATCTCCATAGTGAAACGTTGATTTTTTCCCCTCCAGCGTTTAAACTACAAAACGCTCAGGTGTGAATGGAGCCTTAATGAGCTATTCATTTTTATCTTTTAGCTAGAGTTATGTTTTAAAGTGCACCCATTGCTAAACATGCTTTTATTATTTGGATTAAGTGTGGCATGGTTAGAACATCCTTCAGGTTTTTATTGCTGCCTATGTCATAGCTAAAAATAAGCATTTTTCTGATGACCCAATAACTTTCCTGAAATCATGAAATATTTTTCAACACTAACATTGATCTCTAATCATAGTCGTAATGACATGGGTGTAACTAAACTTCTGTATGTTTGATGCAAGAAATAGAATAACTCAAGATCTCATTATTTATATTACTTTCTTTACACTCAAAGATTTCACGTAATGTAATAGTATCTTCTAGCCTGTAAATAAATCAAGATGAGAACAGATGTACTAAAATTATTTTTTTATTAATTATGACACTGCAACCACTGTGATGGTGACCATTCCATATGGGTCTGAACTCACAGCAACAGTGGCACACAGTTACACATACTCTAAAATACAGTGGGGTTGATTTACTGAAGAGTGCGAAATCTGGTGCAGCTCTGCATAGAACCCAATCAGCTTCCAGGTTTTTTTTATTCTCAAAGCTTAATTGAACAAGCTGACGTTAGAAGCTGATTGGCTACCATGCATAGCTGCACCAGGTTAAGCACAACACCAGTATTATTAAACAATCCCCTTGGACCATTTTTATGCCAGCAGTAGCCCACCAGTACAATATCTCACATATGTACAGCCAGGTCTGTATTTACCATAATGACACTTGTGGGACAGTTCTTAGATAAGCAGGGTAAGAGGGGCTAGCACAAGGCTCCCAATGTACAAATCATGATAATACTTTTTTGTCTTGTTTTCCTCTTCTGGTCACCTCTGGGACATTTGTAGCTAAGTTCATCATTAAAACAGTAGCGGTAAAGGGATGCAAAGATGATGAGAGGAGTCAGGAATTCTTTATAGCTCAGGAAATAGGAAAACATATCTCATTTCTCTAGTTTGATGATTTGTTCAGTTGAAAAAGTAGTCATATAAGTATATAAAGCAGACCTTATTACATTCTTTTTTTACTAAAATAATCGGATAGCACAAGGGGAAGACATTGTATAAGAATGTGTGCCTAAAACAGAATGTTTTCTAAATACGGTCCTGGTTGTAACACTCGTTCAGAACCCTTTTAGGGCAGTTGTAAAGTGTTTCTGTGCATTATAACTGCATATGCTTGATCTTTTTTTTGAAGAGCCATATATCCCACTAGTATTATTTAAACATTTAACTTAAGAAGAACAATTCCTCCTGTAATTTTCATAATTCTTGATGACTCTGTAGGTAAAGTAGCAATGCCTGACTTTTCAGCTCTTTACAACAGCCCTAACAATCATACACATTCTATATTATTTTGTAGTGCTTTTCTAATGGATTTCATCCATTTCATCCATTTCATCCATATACAATGCATTTCTGCTTTAGTCCTGCTTAAAGAAATTGACATTTCAGTTTTAGCTTTGAGTGTGTTGCATTAATCCATTATTGCGCACACACACCTAAAGTATCAGTTTGGGTGGAGATTACTTTTAAAGGTTGGTTCACTTTTAAAGAAAAAAAAAGTAAAGGTGAGCTAACAGTGTACACCCTCCCCACCACCACCCCATACCAGCTCACCTTACCTCCGGGGTTGCAGAGCTGTCAGCACCCCCACATCTGCTCCAGTGGTATAGGGATTTGAAATCCCAGCTGCTCTCCATCAGGATAGACCAGATGGATTTTGATTGGTCTGTGCCATCGCATTGAAGTAAGTAGAGCGGGTATCAGGAAGAAGGGGCCTGGGGAGGGAGTCTGCTGTTAGTTCACCATTACATTTTTTTCTAAAATAATTTTAATACATCTATGCTTAGATCAGTTTTTCAAATTCTACTAAATGTTTTTTTTTCTCTGTGCATTGCAAATCTAATAATAATCTAAGAAGAATATGAACTAACATGCTATATGATCAGCCCAAGCCCATATTTTATCATGGTCACCACTGGACAAAACATCCCCTAGGCTGTGACAGTTATATTGTTTTCACCATTTACTGGATGTCTTGCCTGCAAATATCTACCTTTACCAAGAAGACAGGAATGTCAGGTTTCCTGTTGAAACCATAACAGTGTACAAGCCAGAATGAAACTATATACACCTTTTAAGTGAAACAGAGCAAAAAAATCTGTGGCTGTTTGTGCTGAGTGTTTAGCTTTTTCTTGTGACTAAAATGGTAAGAGCATTTTTGTCAACTACATTTGCAATTTGCTCTGTTTTATTTTTGTAAATGTGATTGATTAAATTAAACAACTGTTTGAATATCATGTTCTTTATATTGTGTTTATATTAAAATATTGCTGTTATATTGTAATTATGTGGTTTTGTTAAGTTTGAATTTTTAATGATCTTAAAGAAAATAAAATCATTTTTAATTAAAGCTAAGCATATATTATATAATTTATTTTTGATCTATTCAGAGAAACCTTACCTCATTATAATAATGCCAGTTACACCATGATATTGAAACTTTAAGGCTTTGTAAAATGTTTGGAAGTGTGTTAAAACAGCATTTTAAATAACAATGTGGGTTGATTTACTAAAGGCAAGTAGACTGTGCACTTTGCAAGTGCAGTTGCTCCAAAGCTTAGTAAATGTGTTAAAGCTTCACTTTGCAAAAAATACCCAATAAAATGCAAGGAAAATAAAAAAAAAACAGCATTTTTGCTTGCACATGATTGGATGATGGAACTCCGAAGATCATCCATTCATTTACTAAGCTCTGGAGCAACTGCACTTGCAAAGTGCACAGTCTATTTGCCTTTAGTAAATAAACGCCATTATGTTTTTCATCAAGGTAACCCTAACAAAAAAATCCAAAACAAAGAATCCAACCCTGAAAGTTTCGTATTGATGTGGGATTTGCTGTGTTAACTACTTTCTGCCCACACTATTGCCAGACTCGGATGATCACAGAACAGGGTAAAGGGCTAATCACAGCGGGCCCTTTACCACGTGATCAGCTGTCAGCCAATGACAGCTGATCAGGAAGTAAACAGAAGCGGTTATCGGCTTTTAGTTTTCCTCACTATCAGTGTGAGAAGAAAAGAATAAAGCCAGTAACTGGCTTCTGTTACAGGGACATTGGTCCCGATCTGGGCCACCTATCAGTGCCCACAAGTGCTGCTAATCAGTGCCCATGAGCGCAATCTATCAGGGCCCACCAGTGCCACCTTTCAGTGCCAATAAGTGCCCACCAGTGCCACCTTTCAGTGCCATCAGTGCTGCCAATCAGTGCCACCTATCAGTGCTGCCAATCAGTGCCCATCTGTGCCTCATCATTGTCACCTACCAGTGCCACCTACTAGTGCCCATCAGTGCTCATCAGTACCGCTTATCAGTGCCCTTCAGTGCCACCTATCTGTGCCTCCTCATAAGTGCTAGCCTCATCAGTGACCATCAGTGCAGCCTCATCAGTGCCTCCTTATCATTGCCACCTCATCAGTGCCCATAAATGCAGCCTACTAGTGCCCATCAGTGTAGCCTCATCAGCGCACATCAGTGAAGGAGAAAAATTACCTTTTTGCAAAATTTTATAACAAACTATGAACATTTTTTTTTCAAAATTTCGGTCTTTTTTTGTTTCTTAAGCAAAAAAATAAAAAGCCCAGTGGTGATTAAATATCACCAAAAGACAGCTCTATTTGTGTGAAAAAAAAGGATAACAATTTTATTTGGGTACAGTGTTGCATGACGGAGCAATTGTCATTCAAAATGCAACATCGCTGAAAGCTAAAAATTAGCCTGGGCAGGAAGCGTGTGTAAGTGCCCGGTAGGCATATGGTTTAACAACATATACCATGCTGTGATTTATGTGTTGATTTGAAAGAGAAACGCACTGCACTGCATACAGCCAATCTGGTCTGCACTGAATCCCCTGGAAAACAAACAGACATTGGGCAAAATTATTTTGATAATGATTTGTTTTTTATTTCCAACTTTTCTTAGAGGTTACCACTACTGTCATCAGTGGGAAATACTACTACTCCCCATACCTTATTAGTAAAATAATATCAGTGCTGTCATGTTAATGAACATCACTATCATTGCTGTGCAAAATTGCCACTGACATACTTGACTAAGTCATCATCTCTTTCACACTGAGGAGCTTTACAGGCATTTTTGCGCTAAAAAAAGCGCCTGTAAAGCATGTCTAAACTGCCTCCTAATCCACCCCAGTGTGAAAGCCCGAGTGCTTTTACACGGGGGCGGTGCGCTTGCAGGACAGGAAAAAAAGACCTACAAGCAGCATCTTTGGGGTGGTGCGGGAGCTCTGTATACACTGCTCCTCCACCACCGCTGTCCATTGAAATGAATGGACAGGGATTCAGAAGAGGCTGAAGACCTCTTCGGAAGCGCAGCGTGACGGCGCTTTTAACCCCTTCTCAGGCCAAATAGCGGTGCCGAATCGCCATTATAACAGCAGTAAAGCGCCGCTAAAGCTAACGCCCTGACCGCCCCAGGGTGAAAGGGCTCTAAGTAACATTAAAATACTGCCCTTCAGAGACACTGAAAGCTATATGGGACACCCCTAAAATAAAGCAGGTTGATCACTAGGGGCTTAACATGATAAGTTACAAGCTGGTAGGTGTACTCAAAGACAGGGACCAGGATATTTATATCTAATCTCTCTAGAACTGACACTGCTAGCAGGTATAAAGTGCAAACAATTAAAGTAGAACTACAGACAAAACTTTTTTCTTTATGTTGGATAGAGCAAGGGAGGGTTATATAAACGCTGACAGATTTTTTTTCGCCATCTGTGTCCCATTGCCGAGATTTCCCTTCACTTCCTATTCCATAGCCAGACATGAAGTATGAGGAAATCCCTGCAAATTAAAGGTTAAGTTCACTTTTTTTTTTTAATAAAATAATAAGTGCACATTTTTTTGCAGGTAAAAACATGCATTTATTATTTTTTGTTGCAGGAGCCTGGAAAACATTGCAGCAGATGTCATGCAGGTCTCCTGCACACTGTCAGTGTATCTGCTTACCCATATACCCCGTACGGGTAAGCCGATACTCCCTAACAGGAACACTCAATGAACAATCACGGTGCTCCACAGCACCATGGTAGTCCAACTACAAGCCAACAGCTGCTAAGGATGTCAGGGCTTCTAGTTCACGCGGAGACCCACACGGCCGTGCTGCCTTTCAAACTCTAGTTCATGCGGAGCCTGTTTTTCAAGCAGCTGGTATGGGGAACTTCTCCCCGTACTGCTGCCACGGGGGGTCAGTGCAGCAGCACTGGGAACATGTTACATGTTCCGCCCTAAAATCGGGTGGAACATGTAACATGTTCCCAAAGGTGAACTTATCCTTTAAGTCCAGGATCAGCAACCTGTTGATCGCGATCTACCTGTCGACCGCGAGGGGCTGACTGGTAGATCGCATTCTTGTCCCTGCCTTGCCAATCCACAACTGACAGAGCTGCACAGGAAAGCCGCCAATGCTGAGAACCTGTCAACCTCTGCTTACGGGCCACTGCGGGGCGGGGAGAAGCCTCTGCCATCTATGCAGTGTGGTTCGGGCTGTGGGGCAGGGGAAGCCTCTGCAGCCAATGACAACAGGTGGGCGGAGAGAGGGAAGCCTCTGCCGGTGATGACAGCAGGCAGGGCAAGGGAAGCCTCTGCCCCAAATGACAGCAGGCGGAGTGAGGGAAGCCTCTGCCGCCAATGACTGAGGCCAGATTCTGGCTCTTTCAGAAGGCACCCATGCTGGAGTATATTGTTTTGGCCCCTCCCTCCTCCTCAGTCCATCCAATCTTATAGATCAGTGGTTCTCAACTCTGTCCTCAGCACCCACAATAGGCCATGTTTGCAGGTTTTTGTTTATCTTGCAAAGGTGCTTTAAATCAAAGTCAATGGTTTGGTATTTTGCATAGCTATTTTATCTAAGAGAAATTCCCAAAACAGGGCCTGTTGGGGGTACTCGAAGACAGGGTTGAGAAACACTGTTATAGATGACATCATATGGGATGTACGAGAGGGGAGGGCTGGCTGGAGTGAGCACTAGAACATTTAGATCTGAGAAAGTAGCTTGCATATCTCTGCATCAGGTAACGATTTTTGTGTCATCCTGAGCCCCCAGTGGTGTGCTTTCCAAAATCCTCAGTAATGTGCCACCCCGATATCCCAGTGATGTGCCCCCCAGAGACTCCCTGTGTCAATCTGAGGCCCCCAGGGACGTGCCATTCGGAAGCCCCCAATGGTGTGCCCCTCCCCGAGGCCTCCAGTGGCAATTCCCCTTTACTCCCCCATACTGTGCCCTCCTGACCACTCTGTACCATGCCTTCCTGACCTTTCCATGCCAGGCTGTCCTGAATCCCCTATATGATGCCTTCCTGAGCCCCCCCGTACCATGCCCTCCTGAGTCTCCTGTACATTGCTCTGCTGACCCCCTGTCCTGCTTACCCACCTCCACTGCCCTACTTTTCCCTGTACACTACCCTACCTACTACTGACCTCTGCACACTGGCCTATCTACTACTGACCTCTGTACATTGCCCTACATCCCACTGACCTCTGTACACTGACCTAACTACTACTGACCTCTGTACTTTGCCCTACCTACTACTGACCTCTGTACACTGCCCTACACACTACTGACCTCTGTACACTACCCTACATACTACTGACCTCTGTACACTGCCCTACCTACTTTTGACCTCTGTACACTGCCCTAGGTACTACTGACCTCTGTACACTGCCCTACATACTACTGACCTCTGTACACTGCTCTACATACTACTGATCTCTGTACACTGCCTTACACACTACTGATCCCTGTACACTGCCCTACATACCACTGACCTCTGTACACTGCCCTACCTACTATTGGCCTCTGTACACTGCCCTACGTACTACTGACCTCTGTACACTGCCCTACATACTACTGACCTCTGTACACTGCCCTACATATTACTGACCTCTGTACACTGCCCTACATACTACTGACCTCTGTACACTGCTCTACCTACTTCTGACCTCTGTACTATGCTCTACCTACTATTGACCTCTGTACACTTCCCTACCTACTACTGACCTCAGTACACAGACCTCCCTTCCACTGTCCTCTCTACACTGTCCTACCTACTACTGACCTCTGTACACTGTCATACCTACTACTTACACTGGTCGTAACTCAGACCAGAAAGTCAGGCCTGAAACTAATCAAGCAAGTCAGCCTGCAGTAACAGATGTTGAGAGGGTGACCAATTACTCCCCAGTCGTGAATGAAAGTGAATGCCGAGTTTCTGACTAAAGCGGATTTTTAAGGTAGGCTACATTTGTATTTTTACAATGACAAGTTTTCTCCATGCTGTCCTTGTCCTTACTTTTCATTGGGGGCTTGCTGGTTAACTTCTTTAAAAAAAAGAGCTCCGCACCCCAGGGACCTATGATCTCTTCCTTGTTGTCCAGGTAGATCTCCACCTCTCAATGGTTGCCTACCCCTGCTTTAAGTGAATTCCTTGGGGACCCAAAGGTCACCAGAAATAGTGTCCCCATTGGAAGATTTCCCCTCTATTACTTTTTTTGGGGACAACTCAAAATGTGGGATTTACTTTTACTTTCACTTTTAATGATAATGGTAAACAGGACAAATAGAGAGGGTGAATCAACCTAAAGGGGGCACAGACAGCAATAAAAGCTGACAGGTGTTCTAATCCCTCTGCACTCTATCCGAAAGTAAATGAAAAAATTTGCCTTTAGTTATACTTTAACCAGTTCCCGCCCGGCCGTCATTTGTCAATAGGCCGGGCGGGGGGTTCATTATCCTGGCGATCGGTCGTGCCGTGGGTAAGTCTGACCCAACGCATTACCGACCGAGGTAAAAGGCTTCCATCGGAAGCCTTTTACCATGTGATCAGCCGCTGATCACTGTGTAAATAGGAAGAGCCGTTTATCAGCTTTTCCTCTGCTCAGGTCTGCAGACCTGAGCAGTGGAGAGCCGATTGGCTGCTCGCCTGACGGAGGGGGGGCTGCGCTGAACATTTATCAGTGCAACCCCCCTCAGGATTGCCACACTGGACCACCAGGGAGCCAACCAGGACCACCAGGGAGCCCCCCCCCCCCGGGACAGCATAAGGAGGCCGCCCAGGACCACCAGGGAGAAAATCAGGAGGCCGCCCAG
>BLSH010213537.1:1439827-1478113 GCA_018402905.1 Glandirana rugosa | reverse complement strand
TCTGTCATAAAATTTTGCAAATAAGTAATTTCTCTTCATAAATTTTGACCAAAAATGATACTGCTACATTTCTTTGGTAAACATAACCCAAATCGGAGTTTATTTGGTGTTGGCGGACAGACAGATGTTTTGGGGACTGTGACAGATATGACGGGGACATACAGATGTTTTGGGGACTGTGACAGATGTGACAGGGACATACAGATGTTTTGTGTATGGTGACAGATGTGACGGGGACATACAGATGTTTTGGGGACTGTGACAGATGTTTTGTGTATGGTGACAGATGTGATTGGGGACATACAGATGTTTTGGGGACTGTTTTATGGGGACACTTATATGTATGGGGACAGGGGTATCAGTGTGCTTGGTGCACTGTCTGGGGGGCGATCTGTGACAGCTTTCTGCATGAAATCCTCATCATGCAGAGAACTGTCATATAGCTGCAGCTCCCCTCCCCTTCCCCCCCCCCCCCCGCACTGAGCTCTCACTGAGCTCGGCGGGGGGAGAACTGTCACAGAGACGTTCGTCTCTGTTTACAATGTGACGGCTGTGATTGGGCACAGCCGTCACATGATCGGGAGGGCCAGTCACTGCGCCCGTATCCCGATCTCTGCTCAGCTGGATCCTGTGATCATAATGATCACAGGATCCAGCAGCAGTGCGCCGCGTGGCCGCGCTGCGATCTCCCGTTCTGCAGGACGTTTATACGTGGTTAAAGGGTGTCGGTCACAATCCGCCATTTTCTTTTCTTTGTTTCAAATGAATCCTAGAGTTACATAGCAAAAACTAACAATTTCAACTAGGATTTTATTTCTGCAAAAGTATTTAAACATTTCCTTTACCTTACAAATTTTTCACATCACCTACATTTAAACATCACATCTTGGATGCATTACTCATCTCGAGAAGCTGAGTAAGCGGCTCACATTATAAAATATATCCAATTGTCTGTGTGTCTCAGTTCTCCTCTTTGGACATCAAGAGAACTCGTGTCTACTAATAGGCCTCATTCCTACTTCCCTTTTTTTCCTGTCCTTTCCCCTCTGTTCTTACATTCTCCTCTCTCTAATTTTTTTCCTTATTTCTTTTTTATATACCTATTTTCTCCATGAGTATTACCACCAGACTCTCTTATCTTGAGTCATTAGCCACTGCACTGAATGTATGTATTTTGAAGATCCCTCTGAGGACATCGTTTCCATGGGGGTGAAACAATTCTATTGCTGTATTTATCTAGCATAGTTTAATTGTTTTCCCCTATTCATAATAATTGTGCCCTTATTGATCATCTTACTCTTTTAGAGGGAATGATCCCTTGCGAGTATTGTTTTGGTGCATTGTATTTATTAATCTGAGTTTGGATTTCATGTATTTTTTTGTTTTCTTCTTTAAACACTTGATTTTGTGTGTTTTAATAAAATATATTCAACCATAAACATCACATGTTCTACACATTTCTTAGATGTTTAAAAATGTCCTGCTTTAAAGACAGGCTTCCTTATGTCTGCAAACTGTCTGTCTATCTCACTTGTCTCCATCTCACACAAACACACAAAGTTACACACAGGCAGTCTCAGCTGCAGGCATGCAGGAATATTGTCCATTGTCCATGGAAGGGAAGGGAGGGTGGGGGTCAAGGGGGATGCTGCAGGCTTTCTCTCCCTTTTTACACACAAACACAGGACATGTAAAGGAAGGGTCATTCATCTCTGCTACAAATTATTTTTTCTGTTAAACATACAAAGGCCCGCTTTTCTCATATGCAATTCTCTCAGTTTCAGTACCTACAGTATAACCCTCTATTTCTCACTTTTGTCATGAACATTTTACAGAACTTTTGTTTCAGTTTCCTTACTTAACCATTATAATGTTAAACTTCCTTGCTCAAACATAAGTAGCCAAAAGTATTATACAAATCAACCATACTTAGCGTTACCTTTCTATCTTAACCACTTCAGCCCCGGAAGGATTTACCCCCTTCCTGACCGGAGCACTTTTTGCAATACGGCATTGCGTCGCTTTAACTGACAATTTCACAGTCCTGTGACTTTGTACCCAAACAAAATTTATGTCCTTTCCCCCCACAAATAGAGCTTTCTTTTGGTGGTATTTGATCACATATGAATTTTTTATTTTTTGCTCTATAAACGAAAAAATAGCAACAATTTTGAAGAAAAAACATTTTTTTTAACTTTTTGCTATAATACATATCCAAAAAAATATATAAAAAAACAAATGTATTCATTAGTTTAGGCCAATATGTATTCTTCTACATATTTTTGGTAAAAAAAATTGCAATAAGCGTATATTGATTAGTTTGCGCAAAAGTTATTGCGTCTACAAACTATGGGGATTGATTTATGGCATTTTTATTATTGTAGCGTCCACAAAGTGTAGGCGTTTTTGTAGTGGTCTTTTTGCTAGGAGAGGCAAAATTTAGTCAGGCCTGATGTAAATTGCAGGCTTGAATGTTTTGATCTGGGCAGGGGAGTGGCTCAGAGTAGGCTGGAGATTGCAGGGAGGGACACCCCTTGGATACTCCTCCCCTGATTCCAGAAAGTGCTGGAAGTGGGGATGGATGAGGAGGTGTCACTCGCTGTGTATGCTAAGGAGCCCTGACCAATCTCCAATCTGGATTGGCCGGGGGCAGGCCTCCTTAAATACAGTGATCTGCCAGCAGGTGGGAGTAGAGTTTGGGTGGAAGTGATGAAGATGTAGCAGAGGTGCTGCGGAGGCCACACCCGGGAGGGAACCCCCAGTCTGGGGGGGTGACCTTATGGCCTGGAGACTCGGGTGCAGCCAGGAGTGGAGTTGATTCCTGGAGTAGCACAAGGGAGTAGGAGAACAGCAGAGGTGCTACTGAGAACACTTTAACATATCCGCTGGAGTCGGTGAGTGACAGATCGTGGAGCTGGAAGAAAGGCTGGAGCAGGTTGGGAGAGGAATAGTAGACAGTCCGTGGAGGTCTCAGAAGCCATTCAGGGGAAGGAGTGTCATGGAGAGGAAAGCAGACTGGTGTGGTCTGAAAGAGGGATGGGCTGGGAGTTGTAGTCCATCAAAGGCCCAGCTAGCACCAACATACTAAGCTACACTAGAGGGGTCCTTGACCCTGGCCGGTAATGGGTGGTTTGGAGGTCCTGCTAATTGAGTGCAGGCCTCACCATGTGCTAGCTGCGGTGAAGCCTGATAAATTTCTCTTTCGTTCATTGACGGACGCAGCCTCTTATTCTTGACATGTGGGGTTTATGCACCTTTCACTGGGAGTGGACTAGGCAGAACGTAGTTCAGCTAAAAGCAGACACAGCCCCTCCCAGGGGGCAGTCCTCACTTGGCATAACCCCTGCTGCCCTGCTCAGCAACTCAGTTTTTTCTGCTTAGTGCAAGGAGTAGGACCTGGCTCCCTGCTAGGATCTGCGGTTCCCCGTTTTTTTCTTTTTTCCCAAGACTTCTAATGAAGAATGCAATCAAGTAGCCGGCTGGGTGACAGGTTGGATATCCTAGACCCAGGGAGTCTCCCCAGCGCGGCCGACGAATGCGAGCCGACCCTTAGCTGTACGCGGGATCGACCGTGTCGGGCCTCGTTCCATGCGAGGCAGCCGGCGGGTTAAAGGTCTCGCCAGCACACCTAGGACTGAGCCCCGGGGCTCGCGTCACGGGTATTGCATGGCCAGCAGCTCCCCCCGAACCGGCGGGGCAGCAGGTCTGCCTCGGGTGGCTACCCGCTATGCCCATCAGAGTGGTAAGTGGTAAGGACGCGGCTGATATGAGGACTGAGGCAATGTTCCTGGTCGCAGATCCAGCCATGCGGCCGGCGCTGGCTTTGGCGCTGGTGGCACAGGCACTTACGGGATGGGCCATTATGCACCAGGCTTTGGTGACTCTCCATGCCCCTCCGGAACCTGTGCAGATGGCGGACCAGCTGATTCAGGGCCTTAATTACCTCTGTGATGTGGCCCTCGACATGGTTCCCATGCTGTCTAAACTGTCCATGTTTGCAGTCATCATTAGACGTCTGCTGTGGCTTAGATGTTGGTCGGGGGACCAGGCGTCAAAGAAGGGCCTGACGGACCTGCCGTTTGAAGGCGGTCGTCTCTTTGGGGCCTCCCTGGATGAGATCATCAAGGATTACACTGGGGGAAGAGTATGTTACTCCTGGAGCCTAGAAGGGGCAAGGAGCCCCGGTGTAGGGCAGGCCCTTCCTTCCCTACTCAAAAGAGGTTTTTTCGTGTGCCACATGCCTCGAACAAGTCTCTCAGCTCGCTAAGGCCTCCGGGGGGGGCCAGAAGCGTCTCTGGCAGCGTAAGGCCCAGAAGGCGGTGGAGAAGTCCTCCTCCGCATTATGGGTCGCCCCCGCGAGTGTGTGGGGACGGCTCTTGTGGTTCACGGACCGGTGGACCTCTCGCATCTCGGCTATCTGGGTGCGCGAGGTGGTTTTGTCCAGGTACAAGATAGAGTTCCATACCCAGCCCCGGACAGGTTCTTCGCCTCCAATAGGAGGCTTCTCCCGGGGCGACGGCAGGCCCTGTTTGGGACCTGCAAGTCCTGCTCCATCAGGGGGTGATTGTTCCGGTCCCCTCTGCGGAATGTTTCCGCGTTTTTTATTGAAATCATTTTGTGGTTCCGAAAAAGGATGGGGTCAGGCCTGTCTTGGACCTGAAGGCTCTCAATCTTTTTGTGAGGGCGTGGAAATTCAGAATGGAATCTGTCCGCTCTGTGGTGGCAGCGCTTCATCAGGGAGACGTCTTGGCCTCCTTGGACATCAAGGACGCGTATCTGCACGTGCCCATATGTGCGCGCCACCAGCGCTTTCTGCCCTTTGCTGTAGGGGATCTCCACTACCAGTTTGTAGCCCTTCCGTTCGGTCTGGCCTCAGCCCCGTGGGTCTTCACCAAGCTCCTAGCCCCAGTGCTGGCTCTGCTGCTGCAGAGGGGCATAGCAGTGTGGCATATCTCGATGACCTCCTCCTGCGGGTGAAGTCGGCCTTAGCCTTGAGGGACAGTGTGGACATCACCCTCAGTTTCCTGCGGGACTTCGGCTGGGTGATCAACCTTCCGAAGTCGGTACTGACTCCGTCACGCTGGTTGGAAGATCTGGGCTTGGTCCTGGACACGGAGCGGGCGAAGGTGTTTCTCCCTGCCGCCAAGGTGTTGACGCTCCAAGTTGCGGTGCAGGCCCTGCTGTCCCAGCGGTGGTCCTCTCTCAGATTTTGCTTGAGGGTGTTGGGACTGATGGTCTCCACCTTCGAGGCGGTGCCCTATGCCCAGAGTCACACCCGGTCCCTGCAGTGGGAAATTCTGCTGCGGTGGGACAAGTCTCCGTTATCCCTGGATCGGGTGATCAGGTTGGATCACCGGACCCGAGGTTCCCTCCGGACTTGGGGCTGGGGAAGTTGTCTCTACACGTGGAATGGACGGTGGTCACGACGGATGCCAGCCTATCCGGCTGGGGGGGTCCTGGGGCTGTTGTCGACCCAAGGGCGCTGGTCCCCGGAGGAGTCCCGTCTCTCGATCAATGTGCTGGAACTTCGAGCGATCAGGCTTTGCCTCTCCCACTGGTCGGGGAGGTTGCACGGTCATCGTGTACAGGTCCAGTCAGACAACGCCACGGCTGGGGCTTATGTGAATCATCAGGGAGGAACGAGGAGCCTGGCAGCGGCGTCAGAAGTGGCCCACATTCTGAGGTGGGCAGAGCTTCACGTGCGGCAATCTCTGCCGTTCACATACCGGGCATCGAAAATTGGCAGGCGGACTACCTCAGTCACCAGAGGCTAGATCAGGGAGAGTGGTCCCTGCACTCGGAGGTATTCTGCCAGATTTGTCAAAGGTGGGGCATGCCAGACGTGGACCTACTGGGGTCCCGTCTCAATCGGAAGGTGCAGGCCTTTGTGAGCAGAACAAGGGATCAGTTGGCAGATGCGGCGGATGCTCTCGTGGCTCCGTGGTCTCGGTACCGACTGCTCTCTGCCTTCCCTCCACTTCCGCTACTCCCGCGCCTACTGCGCAGGATAGAGGCGGAAGGGATCCCAACCATTCTGGTAGTGCCAGATTGGCCTCGGAGTCCTTGGTATGCCGACGTGGTGCGGATGGTGGTCGATGTTCCCTGGCAACTCCCGCTTCACGAGGGCCTACTTTCACAGGGACCCATCTTGCACCCTGCTTTGCCCTCGCTGGCTTTAACGGCCTGGCTATTGAGTCCCAGGTGTTAAAAGATAGGGGACTCTCTGAGTCTGTAATTCCCACTATGCTCAAGGCGCGTAAGGCTTCTTCGCGTAAGATCTATCACCGCACCTGGAAGGCTTACATTGCCTGGTGCGAGGTGGGGGGATGGAACCTCCATTCTTTCTCAGTAGCTCGGGTGCTGGCCTTCCTTCAGCAAGGCCTAGATCACAAGTTGGCATTGAGCATGCTTAAGGGGCAGATTTCTGCCCTGGCGATTATTTTTCAGCGTCCCTTGGCAACGCATTCATTGATTCGTACCTTTGCCCAGGGGGTTCGTCATGTCGCTCCCCAGGTACGGGCGCCGTTGGCGCCTTGGGACCTTTATTTGGTCCTTTCAGTGCTTCAGAAGCCGCCTTTCGAAAATATCAGGGAAATCTCCCTGCAGCTGCTTTCGCAGACAGTGGCCTTCCTGGTGGCGATTACATCCGCTCGGCTGGTGTCTGAGCTGGCGGCTCTGTCCTGTAGGGCCCCGTACTTGGTCCTACATAGGGACAAGGCGGTTTTGCGCCCTTCTCCTTCCTTCTTACCGAAGGTGGCCTCTTCTTTTCACATCAATGAGTCAGCGCCCGTCTCATCCTAAGGAGGTTGCTTTGCACTCCCTGGATGTGGTTAGGGCTCTGCAGATGTATCTGGCAACCACGGCCTCTTTTTGGAGGTCTGATGCACTTTTTGTCGTGGTGGATGGTCCGTGCAAGGGGATGGCGGCCTCGCCGGCCACTATTTCCCGTTGGATACGACAGACGGTGATCCGTGTGTATGCTGTTCGGGGCCAGGAGCCCCCCTTTCCCCTCACTCTAGCAGGGCGATTAGTTTCCTGGGCGTTCCGATATCAGGCATCGGTTTCTCAGGTGTGCAAGGCGGCCACTTGGACCTGGGTGCACACTTTTTCCACGTTTTGCAGAGTTGATGTTGCAGCGTCCTCAGATGCTGCTTTTGGCCGCAAAGTTTTGCAGGCGGTGGTGTGAGGTGCGTCTGGCACCTCCCGGAGAACTCTTCTGTTGGGTACTGTTGTTGCCCACCCCTTGTTGCACACTGCTTTGGGAGATCCTCACATGTCAAGAATAAGAGGCTGCGTCCGTCAATGAATGAAAGAGAAAATAGGATTTTTTGACTTACCGTAAAATCCTTTTCTCTGAGTTCATTGACGGACACAGCACCCACCCCTCTTTGTTTGAGTTTGTTCTGCTTGTTACTAAAAGAGTTGCTGAGCAGGGCAGGAGGGGTAATGCCAAGTGAGGACTGCCCCCTGGGAGGGGCTGTGTCTGCTTTTAGCTGAACTACGTTCTGCCTAGTCCACTGAAAGGTGAATAAACCCCACATGTCAAGAATAAGAGGCTGCGTCCGTCAATGAACTCAGAGAAAAGGATTTTACGGTAAGTCAAGAAATCCTATTTTCCCTTCAGGTCAGGAGTAACAATCTGCAAGTGAAGTGCTGGAAAGAAGTGAGAGGAGTAACGGTCTGCAAGTGAAGTGCTGGAGAGAAGTGAGAGGAGTAACGGTCTACAAGTGAAGTGCTGGAGGATGTAGAGATGTATATACGGTCATGTATATAGTTGGTCCTGTAAAGTAATTCTTTGGGGCATCCCACAGTCACTCCTTTTCCTCATCCAAGTTAATCCTCGAAATAAAACAAACAAAAATAAGAGTCGGCCTGTTCAGTGACTCCGGATGTGTGAAATATTGTGGGATTGAGGGTAGCCAGAAGGTGAACCACAACTACCAGCCACTCCCAAGGGAGAACATGGCTACATTATTTTTTTTCTTTTACAAGTAATGTCGGCGATCTGCGATTTTTAGCGGGACTGCAATATTGCGGCAGACAGATTGGACACTTTTATACAGAGATCAGAGCTAAAAATAGCCACTGATTTCTGTATAAATGTCATTGGCAGGGAGGGGGTTAACACTAGGGGGCGATCAAGGGATTAAATGTTCCCTAGGTAGGTGTTTCTAACTGTGTGGGGGCTTACAAGGAGTAGAAATAGATCGCTGTTCCGGATTACTCTCTCTACTTTCCTGACAGAACAGAGATCTGTCTGTTTACATTGACAGATCTCTGTTCTGTCTCTCTGTGGAGCGCTTGTGGGTAGCCAGCGGATATCGCGGCTGCCGACCACGCGCATCGGCTCCAATATCACGCCACGTGCCTGCTCCTATAGCTCTTAAAGCGGCCGACGTACAATGACAGTGATTTGCGCAGGAGAGCCGACCTGCCGGTGTACAACTATTGCGGCTGGTCGACAAGCAGTTAATTTAGCTAACATTGTCACATTTAACACAGACAAAACAACATGCATTCCACATATCTTCATACAAGCAACATTTCCTCATCATTAGTTAGCGAACACAACACAAAGATCTCAACATATACATACATATCTTACGTTGCTGCAGTATTACAATCTGAATGGTCAGCTCATCATTTTCGAAATTCAAAAAAGTCTCATTGCTCTGAAACTTCTACAGTCCAGAGACCAATGCTATTACAATCACACGTTGAGGCTTCCTGACAATACACACTCGTATATCAGTCTTTTGCCCAACATATCAAACTAAAAACAAAATCGCAAGCTGGTGTCCAGTCACGGGCACCAAAACAAAATGGGCTTGCATCTGATCACCTAAAGGCATCTTAATTAAGCAGCTAAGTTTTCTGCCCTTTCTGGGCTGTGGCCTACAATGCAAGAACACAACATTAAACCCAGCATAGTCTAGCACAATTCTGCATCATTATTTGTATCTCTAGTTTACACAATTCAAACACCCCACTTCTGGTACCAAATGCTTTGTCATGTTTTTGGGGTTGTGTTCGATATGTGCAAGGAGAGATCACACAAGTACATAAAAGTATAACATTTTATTAAAAGTAATGACAGATACAGATACTATTAGAAAATATAACAAGATTACTTAACTAAAGTTAAAGATGCTGTTTCCCCATGGAGTCCCCATAAAGGTGTGGCCAGGTATTCAAACCAGACGCTTGCATGTTGCATGATGCAGCTCTGAATGAAACTAACTTATTCCAGGGAAGTGGTATTTAGAATGTGTATAAGAAATCAACAACCCCCAAACCAACTCACTTTGCAATATGATCCTTTAATGACTTGGTCAGTTTACAGTCACACATTCCTTTCACATGACTTAACTAAAAGTAACTAGACTTTGTCCTGTATAATCCTTAGCCAAGGCCTGGAGGCATTCTTAAATATTTGTGAAACCACTAGACAACTTTAATTAATATGTAATATGCTATTTCCATATTAATGGTACAGTAATTTGGAATATTTTGCCATGCTTTCTGAGAATCCCCTGTGTGTCTTTACCTGCATATTCAGTTCCATTGTCTGTGCACAATACACTTGGAATTATTACAAATTTGTTGCTTACGTGAGCCAAATACTGTTCAAGTTTCTATGTACTTTACTTTTGTTGTGAAACAGATGTAGGGTAGGATACCAGGAGTACTCATCTATGAAAATGAGAAAATACCTCTTCTTTCCTGGAGTCAATGTTTCCATTGGACCGCCAAGATCTGAATGAATTAAGTCCAGAGGTTTCTTAGGTATGCTGTTGGAAAAGCGTTTCTTGTAATTTTCCTTTTATACAGCTGGTGCATTGGATTGTTTATTCACATGGACTAATTTTTAATTTCAAAGGAGTTTATTAGGATTTACAACAAATAACATAACATGTAGGTTTACACCTGAGTCTTTTGAGCACAGTCAAGCAAGTTTTGTACATCTTGAAACAGTGAGCATAGAGCAAAAGCACAAAATACTCTGCTAACATTGATTGGAAACTAATAGAAAGCTGAATAAGATTCGCTTACCTCCAAAGATGGGGTCATTGCTAGATCCGATGGGCCCCAAGCACTACAATTTAGCGGAGTGAGAGGACAGGAGGGGGACGCCTCCAGACCCTCCAGCACCCCAGAAGGGATCAAGCTGTGCCGGAGATGGTGGCCCCCCCTCTACCCGAGACTACTCTGGGCTGGCCACTGTACCATCGAGTAAAGCAAGTTTAAAATCTGTTTGACTAGCTATATCAGAAATGCCCCGTCACCTGGGGCTTTTACCATTTTCTTGCTTGGGTCTGTGCAGTAGAACAAAAATAGCAGGAGGAAGGGATAGAGAGAGAACAGGAAAGAAGGGGAGACTAAAGAAAGAAGTAGGGGAAAGTGTTGAGCCAACTAGATCAAAGCTGAGCGGAGTTTAGGTAGCTGGGACACCGGTAGAGATTCCCACATGAGTCGCCCAGGGGCTCCCAGATCACTTCAAATTTGTGTACATTATCAGATAAGATGCTGGCCAGTTTCTCCTGAACCATCAGCCAGGATATTTTGTGAGTAGCTGCTCTCAGGGACACACGCTGCTTCTTCCATGCCCTCGCAATGGTGACCTTGGCCCCCAGAAGAATATGATGGATCAGTTTCTGGGTGTGCTTGGGAATTTTTGGGATGTGTTCATTAAGTAAAGCAATTGTAGGGGATCTTGGCAATTGATGGCCTGTAACCTTTTTAATTAAACTAAATATTTTGGACCAGAATGGCTGTATTCTAGGGCATTCCCACCAAACATGGGCCATAGTGCCCGTGAACTGGCATCCTCTCAAACAGAGGGGATCTGCCATAGGGTAGAGGCTTGAAAGTTTAGCTGGAGTGAGGTACCACCTCGAGAGGACTTTGAGGCTGGCTTCTGAGATTGTCGTGTTCAAGATACCTTTAAAAGATTTGAAAAAGGCGCTCTGCCATGTGTCTAGATCTCACTGGAATTGAAGTTCAGATTCCCAGGCTGTCATATAGGTTGATTTAACTGCAGGGAGAGTGAGCCCCATAGATTACCGAGATGCCACCCTTTTGTTCAACTGGCTGACTACCCCACAGTTCATATGTCGTAAAAGTAGGGGGAGCGGCTTTTCTCTCCATATTTTGTGTAGGAAATTGGAGATTTGGCTAAATCTGAATCTTTCCGAATCTGGCATATTGAGCTTACTCACACAATAGCTTAATGTGATGGGGCCTGTGGAAGTGTAAAAGTGTCCTATTCTGAAAAGTCCTTTGTTTAGCCACCATTGGAAGGCATTAATATTCAACCCTGGTTGGAAGTCTGGGTTGTGGAACAAGTGCGCTAGAGGTTTTGAGGAGCCGACTAGTGAGGGCAGTTGGCGTTGCTTATCCCACATCGCCAGAGCATTGGAGAGTGTCGAAGCCAAGATTGGGGGCCTTTTTTGGGGGGGCACCACATCAGGAATTCTAAGGTGTGATGCGGGATCGCCTGTCTTTCTATCTGCACCCAATCCAGGCCTCTCGAATCTAGTGTAAACTAGCAAAAGTTGTGCCAGTCTGGCTGCCAGGTAACACTTATGGAGGTGCGATAGACCCAGGCTTCTTCTTCGTCTATGTTGAAACAGTACTTGTTGGGGGAATCCTGAATCCTGAACCCCCCCAGGTAAATTTGAGGATTTTGCTTTGCATAGAGGAGAGGTAGTCCCTTCTTATTGGGATGGGAAGTGAACGAAAAAGGTAGAGGAGTCAAGGCAATAAGGTCATTTTTACAGAGTTTATTCTCCCTAACCAAGATATTAATAGCTTTGACCAAAGTTTGAATTCAGTCTCTAGTTTACGATACATTGGTGGATAGTTGTTTACATATAGAGAGTCAATTTTAGATGTGAGATTGATGCCTAGATATCGGATGGAGGAGTCGCTCCACTTAAATTTAAAGTCCTTTCTGAGCGTTGTGATTATTTCTGGTGGGAGGGAAACGTTAAGTGCTTGAGATTTAGTGTAATTTACCTGTAGACCCGAAACTTTGGCAAAGTTATCTAGTAGATGACACAGGTTTGGGAGGGAAGTTATCGGGGAGGTGATGAACAGAAGGATATCATCCGCAAAGGGCCCACATTTATGTTCCTGGTGGCCACATGAGACTCCTTTTATGTTAGGGTTACCTCTTAATGAAATGGCTAGAGTCTCTATCGCAATAGCGAAGATTAAAGGGGAGAGGGGGCATTGGTTTAGAGGGATAGGGAGAGGGATAGGTTTGGAGAAGAAGCCCTGAAGCATTATCAGGGCTTGCGAGTGAGAGTAAAGTGCATGTATAATACCCAAGAAACCCGGTCCTAACCCCCAGCGCTCCAAAAGGGAGAACAGATAGGGCCAGGATACTGAATCTAATGCCTTTCAGAGGTCTAGGGAGAGTATCATACCTTTTTGTTTGAGTCCCCCCAGCAAATTAGATTGGAGTATGGAGACCATGTTGACAGGCCTTCTGATCTGGTCCGGGCCCTGTCTACCCAGGATAAAGCCTACTTGGTCTTTATGGATGTAAGTGCCAATGAACGATGCGAGGCGATTGGTGAGAATTTTAGTGAGAATTTTCAGGTCATTATTTATTAGGGAGATTGGGCGATCTCTACTTCCTTTTCTGTACTTCCTCCGATTTTTTCTCTAGCTTCGGGATCACTGTTATAAAATGCTGTGTTTAGATGGGTTTCTAAAGGGTCCCCCTTTGTTTTAGCGTTGAAAAATCTCGCTAAGTGAGGCGCTAAGGTGCTGGCGAATGCCTTATAGTAAGGGACTGAGAGGCCGTCTGGACCAGGTGCTGAACCTTGCTTTAGGCCCTTAATGACCTCCAGGACCTCCTCCTCAGTAAATGCTGCATCCATGAGAATTCTGTGTTGGTCTGTGAGGCGGGGGACTGGAGTGTCACCAAGGAATCTATTAATATCCTCCGTGTTCTCGAGGGGGGGGGAAGTAAAGTTTTGTGTAGAAATTCTGAAAGGCCTCCAGAACTTTTACTGGGTTGGCTGTGGGGGGGGGGGGGTGGCCCGAGATCCTTATTTTTGGCATGGGAGGTGTTTAATGCGTGGGGCTAGTTTTCTGGCCAGTAAGGGACCCATCTTATTAACCTGTGTATAGTATTTGTTTTTGCTCCAGCAGATGCTTTTATCCACTTTCGTTTGTAAGGGCTAGGCTAAGTTCTAAACATGCTTTGTCTAATTGGTCCCGATTGAGCGATGAGGAGTCCTTTTTGTGGTTTGCCTTTAGTCGAAGGAAGGTTTCCTCTAACTTCTCAAGAGTAACCCTTCTCTCCTTTTTGATTAGGGACGCAATGTGTATAATCTTATAAAGGCTTTGTGGGCAGCCCATACGGTCTCTGCGGGGGTGCCGTCTATGTTAAGTAGAAAATATTCCTTTACACTTTTGCCGATTTCCACCACTCGGACCGGGTCTGCTAGTAGGGATTCACTGAGTCTCCAATGGGGGGAGTGGAATGGCCTGCATTGGGTGCAGATAGAGAGGGCCACGATGGCGTGATCCGACAGGGCTGTATCGTGAATGCGAGATTCGAGAATGTGTGGGATGAGAAAGGCAGGGGTAAGCAGGTGGTCGATCCTAGCATAAGAGTTGTGGGGATTGGAATAATCCTGTGACGAGTGGTTTAATTCTCTCCAAACATCTATTAAGTTGTGGGAATGGAGCAATTTGGCGATTCGTAGGCTGACCTTAGTTGGGCGTAGGAGTTGCTGTCCCAGAGGCCTTGTCTTGTCCAGGCTCTAAACAAAGGCAGCATTCGATTCGTCTCCTAAGATGACCTTGCCTTCCAAGTGGGGGGAGAGAGATTCAAGTAACTGTTAAAAAAAAGCAGGGTTGTCCCTTATTGGGGGTATAGTATGAGATCAGGGAGAAAATTTGACCTTCTATGGTTCCCTTCACTAGAATGAACCTACTCTCAGGGTCCCTCAATTCGGAGATCCACGAGAAATTACATGTTTTAGCCAACAAAATCACAATGCCTTTAGTTTTCTTCGCCGCATTGGCAGGTAGAAGTACGGATAATGGGGATGAAGGAATTTAGGGTTGTAATGTGCAGGGAAGTGTGTTTCCTGGAGCATTAGAACGTCTATTTTGAGAGATTCGTAGTGATCAAACATTTTTCTACACTTGAGAGGCGAGTTTAGGCCCTGCACGTTGTGGGTAGCCACCTTTAGGGGAGACTGCTTGTGGTCAGCCATTGAACCTGCAATAAAAGGTAACATTGCATCTCTGGAAACTCACCCACCTTTGGTTCCACCCGCTGGCGCCCCCCGCGACCAAAGTAACTGAGGGGGCATTGCTCCCGGCTCTTGTGAACGATGAGAAGATCCAGTTGGCTACAACACTGAAATAGAAAAAGATAAAGAAAGACAACATGAGAAAGTTGGGGGGCAATCCAAGAGAAAGGGACAGCTGAGAGGAGAGGGGAATCCAGAGGAGGAAAGAGAGAATAGTAAAATGTTGGAAAGAGAGTTGGAAGAAGTTTCTCCAATCGACGGGAATGTGACCCAGAGGGAGAAAAGCCCTGAGACTCCCAGTAATAGTACCAAAGATGCCTGGCTTAAATAGCCAGATGGCCTATCTCTCAGCCACCAAGGAGGTCTAAAAGATAGGTGGAGGCATAGGGGAATCACCCCCCGCCAAGGGGCCCTGTAAAATATACCAAAATTGACGTAACATGTTAACCTTTCTTAGAACATAAAGGGGCCTGAGTCAACGGGGCGCAAAGCACCCCATGGAGCCTGGTCCTGTCCAAACACCCCCCTGAAGTAACGAGTGAGGCGAAGAACTTTCCATCCACCCCTGAACTGTTAAAGCTCAATAGGAGTAGCCTTAAATTTCTGTGGCACAGGCTTTTGGAAGCGTCCGCTAGGCCTCCACAAGTTCAATGTTCTCTGTCTGCTGGAAAGGGGAGCGAAGCAAAAATTCCAAATGCAGTGGAGAGCAGTTATAATAAAAAGGGGCAGACTCGATGGACTACTCAGTCTTTTTCTGCCGTCACTTTTTCTGTTTTTATAATCAGTATTGTAGTCTGTCTAAGAGCATGTCTAAAGCAGTGGCAGCGGCTCCCTGTAACTACTTAAGGGTAAGAGGTGTCCAGACCACTGCAAACAGTCAACCAAACAGGAAAAAAACATATGAGAGGTTTGGGGGTAAAACCCCTGAATCAAAGTACAATAATATAACCCATGTCCAAGAAGAACTTGAGAGGGAAAAGAGAGAATGGCCGTCCCGACTTGGGCAGAGTGGACAGTTTCATGTAGGGCCATTATCCTTGAGCCTTTTTGGCTTTGCCTTCATCCACAAAGGTGTTCTGGGACTTGTGGGGGATTGATTCTTGGCTGAGCTAGGGACGTTGCTAGACGTTTCCATCTCAGATTCCTGGGAGATCAATTTCAAGTGAAGTAGCAGTCTTTGCCCTTCTACAAGTGTGGAAAAGGCATATTCCTTTCCTTTGAAAGCGAACTTGACTGCGAATGGGAAAGACCATTTGTATTTGATTTCTTTCTGTGTTGGAACATTTAGCAAGGGTTTTAGAGCTCTCCGGCATTGGATTCTGGCAGGGGACAAGTTGGCACAAACTTGGACCGGGTGTCCTTTGCAGAGGATCTGAGAAGACGATCAAGATTGTTTCATGACTCCTTCTTAGACGGCATAAAGGTGGGGTTTTACTATAATGTCTCTTGGGGTGCCATCTTTTCTGTGGGGACCCAGCGCTCTATGAGCCCTGTCAAGTTCCAGGCGGTGAGCTGGGGTATTAGGGATTAAATCCAGCTCCCTCATCACCTCCTCTCATACTCGCCTCCAAGACTTCTCCCGAGCCTCTCCCATCCTCTGGAACTCCCTACCCCATTCGGTCAGAATGGCCCCAAATCTATCCACCTTCAAGCGATCCCTGAAAACTTTTCTCTTCAGGGAAGCCTATCCTGCCACCACCTAATAACTACACTCCTTTTTTCTCAATCCGCTCATCCCCCGCAGTTTACTGCCCTTTTGTATCATTTAACCCTCCCTCCTAGATTGTAAGCTCTAACGAGCAGGGTCCTCTGATTCCTCCTGTATTGAATTGTATTGTAATTGTACTGTCTGCCCTAATATTGTAAAGCGCTGCGCAAACTGTCGGCGCTATATAAATCCTGTATAATAATAATAATAATAAAATTGAGGATCAGGTCCTGGATTGCATCAGGGATATCCTTGATCGATTTCGGGGAGTCCTCTGACCCTGAAGTTATATCTTCTGGACCTATTTTCTAGTTTGTCGATCCTGGACATGGCAGTGCCCAGCTGGTCTTGAAGTGTGCTGATAAGGTCCGAGTTTTGATTGGAAACTGCAGCAGTGAAGTCTAATCGCCTCCATTCTGGCCCCTGGCATTTGAAAATCTGTCTTGATGTCCCCTGTTATTTTTGCAGCCGTATTGGCCAGGCCTCTGTCCAGCAGAGATGAGAGCTTTAGGTAAAGATCCTCCACCTGGAGGGAGAGCCTTTGATTGTGCTGGGTGCTTGGTGATGGCTGGGGCAAGTTGTTAAGCCCCAATGGAGAGGATAGGTATTCCCCCTGGACGCAGCCTAATAGGGATTCTGTGGATGTGGGTGACGGTGTGGGGATCTGCAAGCTGCACCCTTAAACCAAGGGAGTAAAGTTCAGTATAGCAGGGGAAATCACTTGCCTTTGATTCTGAGGATTGATGCTATTTGTGCTGTTAGCCTCATGCTGTGCTGGGGCTTCGGCTGGAGCAGTGGCCATCTTGGTACACCCTGCCTGGGAGGCCGCGGCGAAGAGAGGGCCCAAATCCTTCTTGGCGGCGGGTCTGGCCATGTAGGGGTGTCGCTGGCTTCTCTGGGGGTCAGGGGCACCCCACTAGTGCTGTGTCTGTGGGCTCCCTGTAGCTGGTCGGGCACCGTTGGCGGAGGGGGGCGCGGAGCTCCAGGTTTCGGCTGCCATATCGGAGCACTCACGCATGCGCACTCCCACATGGACTAATTTTTATTCCACTTGCATAGTCATTCTCAGTTAACTTCTTTATTATGTAAGGACTTCTGGGCCCAAGGAGTTTGTGCCATGTGTGAATGCAGTTTGAATGTTTTTCCTCCTTGGCAGTATTAATCACCTAATTGAAGTTCAGTTGATACAGTTTATCTGCAATTTTAACCTTTGCAAATAAGATATCCCCTTGGGTCTACTATGCGACATAACTATCAAGTGCCCATTAAAAAGACAGCATCACAGTAGTGTCCTCTGTCCCCTTCACATCACCCTCCCACTGTAATGCCCTCTGCCCTCCATAGCAGTGTCCTTTGCCTCCCCCCTCCACAGTAGTGTTCTGTAACCCCCTAATGCAGTGTCCTCTGCCTCTTTACATCACCCCCCCCGTAGTGTCCTCTGCCTTCCACAGTAGTGTCGTGTACCCCCCAATACTGTGTTCTCTGCCCCCTTCACATCTCCCCCCCACGGTAGTGTCCTATACCACCCAATGATGTTTCTTCTGCTCCCTTCACATCACTCCCTTCCCTGTAGTGTCCTCTGTCCCCCCTCTAACAGTATACCCCCGCCCCCCCACATACACACAGCGCTATGTAGGTAGCACTTACCTGGCAGTGTGTTTGTGAGAGAGGAGATCAGGAGACAGTAAAGTGCTGGGTGGAAGGCAGGAGCAGGAGCTACCAGAGTTCATAATTGCAAGCTGGGAATTGGTTGCTAGGACTGCCTAGCAACCAATCACTGAGCAGCTACCACCCTCCATCCAGCTCCTGCCTCCTGCTCTCCACTTTGCAGTTAACAGAAGAGAGGCAGAGGTTGGGGGAGGCAGAGTCGTGGTCATGATCCACTTGTCGGCCCCCTGCGGTCGACCAGTCAATTGCGATCGACTGCTTGTCGACTCCTGATCTACAGTTAGCTAGAACTGGTTCCTGTGGAAGTCTATTCCTCATTTTCACAGCTCTTAATGTAAAGTAGTCTTTCTAAATGCAGAGATTAAACCTCTTTTTTTCTAGATAACGAGATTGTCTACTTGTCATTTGCAATGGAGTTTTTTTTACCAAATTTACTGTAGGGGCCATTTATGTATTTAAATAAGGTGATTTGACAAACATACCTGGTGTTTGGTAAAGACCTTCACCCAGTGGCGGCTGGTGAAATTTTAGGATGTGGGGGGGCGCCAGACCCCGCTCTTCCTTTTTGACCCTTCCCACTTCTCATAAGCCCCGCTCCTTATAGTTTCCACCCCCTGTGTCAGGAGTATACAGCCCAGCATCACCAGATGTACACAGAGTCACCATATAGCAGTATACAGTCACCATATAGCAGTATACAGAGCCAGCATCACCATATGTACACAGAGTCACCATATAGCAGTATACAGTCACCATATAGCAGTATACAGTCACCATATAGCAGTATACAGAGCCCCAGATAGCAGTTTACAGAGTCACCATATATCAGTATACAGGGTGTTAGGTAGCAGTATACAGGGTCCCAGATAGCAGTATACAGGGTCCCAGATAGCAGTATACAGGGGTCCCAGATAGCAGTATACAGGGGTCCCAGATAGCAGTATGCAGGGGTCCCAGATAGCAGTATGCAGGGGTCCCAGATAGTAGTATACAGGGGTACCAGATAGCAGTATGCAGGGGTCCCATATAGGGTATACAGAGCCCCAGGTACCAGTATACAGGGTGTCAGGTAGCAGTATACAAGGCTCTCAGATAGCAGTATACAGGGGTCCCAGATAGCAGTATACAGAGCCCCAGGTAGCAGTATATAGGGTGCCAGGTAGCAGTATACAGGGTGCCAGGTAGCAGTATACAGGGTGCCAGGTAGCATTATACAGGGGTCCCAGATATCAGTATACAGGGGTCCCAGATAGCTGTATACAGAGCCCCAGGTAGCAGTATATAGGGTTCCAGGTAGAAGTACATAGTGTGCCAGGTAGCAGTATACAGGGTGCCAGGTAGCAGTATACAGGGTGCCAGGTAGGGTATACAGGGTGCCAGGTAGCAGTATACAGGGTGCCAGGTAGGGTATACAGAGCCCCAGGTAGCAGTATACAGGGTGCCAGGTAGCAGTATACAGGGTGCAAGGTAGGGTATACAGAGCTGAGATTATGGTGGGATATTGCCACCTTAGAAATGTATTTAAAAGATAGGATGACCCCTAGAAGACTTAGATGGGATTTAAATCCCAATGATGATGTTGATGATGTAGCCCTAATGGAGGATTGGTACTCTTTATTTAATAAATGCGAAATGGAACTTCTTAAAAACATTATTAAAAGAAGGCAATTTAAATTGAGGAATGTTGAAACACAGGTGAACGAAATCAGGGGATTATTAAACCCCTTTGCTAGTCATAAGGAATATAAGGAGAAAGAAAAATATTTACAGGATGCAATTAAGAAATATGATGAAGGGATACAAAAGAAAAAACTGAAGAAATTTAGGAGAGATGTATTGGATTATACAAACAAAAGAGTATACAAATGGCAAATAGAAAATTGGACTGGAATGGAAGAGGAAATGGACTCATCTATGGATGAAGATTCAGATATCATTCCTCCACCCACCCCTAATGCGAGGGGACCCCAGACACCGCATCCTAGGACACCACAAACACATGGGTATAGACAGGAAGAACCAATTCAGGGATACATATCCCCAGGGAAGGCCAAGAAGGGATCATCAACCTCAAGCATACCCCCAAGGACAATTTAGGAATGGATATAGAACTAATCCCTACAGGTCACCAGAAAGAGAATATGTAAGGACCCCTAGATTCAACATCCCCACTTCCAACAGATACTCAACCTTACAAAATGAAAGACTTTGGAATCAGAATATGGATTATGGACAGGAGAGAAGACAAATGAATGATAGAAGTTTTTTTCATTGGAAACCAAGACAGAGACCCCCAGGAAATTGGTGGAATCAAGAGCCTCGGAGGTTCCCAGGAGGAAGGGATTATTACAGACCACCCTGGATGGGCAGGGGAGCTCAAGGAACATCAGAACAGCATTGGGGCGGGAATTCCCCGAAGCACAGAGCCTGGAATCAAGGACCACGAGAACCAATGAATCCCTGGTACAGAGACGAACAGGACATCCACAGAATGAGGGATCGACATTGGGAGGAACCCCCAGCACAGGAACGAGGAAGAAGATACGAAGAAGAAGAGGAAAGAGAGGGGGTAGGAAGAAAAAGAAGGAGAGAACAATAGGCACAGGCATATTTAACCTAAGTGATGTCACCTTCAGTACAGAGGAAATGAAATTGTTGGATCAGGGGCTGAAATACGCCCCAGATAAAAATCTTGATGAGTTTGAAATTTACATTGACTTGTAGAAGTTTATTATAAAGAAACATTTTGCTCTAAATACAAGACAGAAGGTGGCCCCTACTACTGAATTTATGCATAGCACATTAAAGAACAATTCTACATTTAACCCCAATGTACCGGGGGGTGAATGTGTAGGGGCTTTAAAGAAGATGGTCGAGAAAGAATTAAAGGACCTAAATAAGAAAAGAAAGAAGTGCAAGAATAGGACAGGGAATCTTTGGAACACAATAAAAAACCTTAGGTAAGAAGAAAAATGTAGTGATCAGACCGGCGGACAAAGGAGGAGGTCTGGTGATACAAAATAAAAAGGATTATGAAGAGGAAATGCTAAATCTATTGAATGTTAAAGATACATATAAAAACTTGAAGAAGAACCCTAAAAAAGAATTTGAAAAGAAACTGAAGACCTTCATCAAGAAGGGTAAAGACAGAGGAATACTAAACAAGAAGGAAGCAAGATATCTATTATCAGAATCTACAAAGACACCAGTTATCTACTATCTCCCGAAAATACACAAGAGACTCATTAAACCACCGGGGAGACCTATAATCAGTGGAATCAACTCACTGTTCTCCAGATTAGGGGAATACCTAGACCAATTACTGAAACCACTAGTGAAGGAGGGGAAATCTTACCTGAGGGACAGCTCTCAGTTAATTAAGGAACTGGAGAACCTAGATAATGTGGAGAATTGCCTACTAGCTACAGTGGATGTTAATTCACTATATACTAGTATAGTGCAAGAACACGGTCTCAAATGAGTCCAAAAAGCTCTCTACAATGATTCAAAGTTAAAAACAGAACAAATGCAATTTATTTTAGAAGGTCTGAAACTGGCAATGGAAAATAATTACTTCTGGTACGATCTTCACTATTATGTACAAGAAAAAGGCGTTGCAATGGGGGCTAGATACACACCTAGCGTCGCCAACCTTTTCATGGATATGTGGGAAGAGAAATACATCTATGCTTGTAACAAACCTGAATTGAAACTATATTGAAGATATATAGATGATGTTTTCATTCTTTGGGAAGGTCAAAGGAGTCCCTCCAGAGCTTCATAGAAGATATGAATAAGAATGCCTATGGCATCACCTTCACAGGGGATTGGAGTCACACAGAGATCAACTACCTAGACTTACATATATTTAAAGCGGAAGATAGACTATATACAAAAACATTTTTCAAAACTACAGACAGAAATGGTTACATCCCTACTTCAAGCTGCCACCACCCAGGATGGAAAAAGAACATACCCAAAGGACAGCTCATAAGAATACAGAGGAACTGCCGGAGAAATGAAGATTATGATACACAAGCTGATATCCTGCTCAAAAGATTCCAAGAAAAAGGATATTCCTTACAGGAACTAGTGAAAACCAAAGAAATAGTTAAAAATATCCCCAGAAGCAAGTTACTTGAAAATTCGGAAAGAAATATTAAAACATTTGAAGAATTAACATTCATTACTGGTTTTAATAAACAACACAAGATGGTGGAGAGTATCTTCAAGAAATATTGGCCTATTTTAAAAACAGATAAAGTTTTATCCAAGTTATTACCTCACAAACCGAAATTTATATACAAGAAAGCACCCAATTTAAGGAATCATCGTGTACATAATGTGATTAACCCCCCAGAAGAGGTGAAACTCATGGGTGATCTGAAAGGATTCTACAGGTGCCAGAAATGTCTGCCATGCAGAGTCAGTATGTCACAACCCAGAAAGAAAGCGAGTTTCAAAGCCAGGACATCTAATAAAGAGTACCAAAACCAGAGAGCTGATTACATGCAATAGTACTCATGTGACATACATCATTGAGTGTCCATGTCACTTACAATATGTAGGGAGAACCACGAGGCCCCTATTTATGAGGATTAGGGAGCATATTAATAACATCAAAAAAGGGTTCCCCAAACACAACTTGTCCCGACATTTCAAAGAATTCCACCAAAAAGACCCCTCATGTCTCATTTTTTATGGGATTGATAGAATTAAAAATAACTGGAGGGGAGGGAACAAAAGGATTGCCATATCCCAAAACGAAACCCGGTGGATTTATCGCCTGGGCACTCTTGTGCCAGGTGGGTTAAACATAGATATAGACTTAAATTGTTTCCTGTCTAATTTTTTATAATTTTTAAATCATTTTTTAATAATTTGATAAAAAAATAATTTTTAAAAATGATAGCTCTCGATTCTGATTGGTTGTATCCATTTTTCAATTATGGATCTATTTACTAGTATAATTTCTTGTAAATGAGATTGTATACATATTTTTAGGTAGAAAGGTTTTTTGAAATATAATTTTAATTTTACAGTATCAATAATTATGAATATGGAAGCAAATACTGCGTAAGCTATTGTCCTAAACAACTATAGAGCAAAATGTCTTTATATCTGCATCCTGATTTAAGTGTCTGTTTTTGAAAAGGTTACAATTAGTTTTGCTATGTAAAAGCTGGATTTGCGATCTCTTCCTCTCCTTTACTGACGTCATCCCTTCATCTGCCCACCAGGAGGTGCTCTCCTGACATGATACTCACACACACTGCTTCGAGCATATGTTTACGGGCATTAAAATTTTAAAGTTTCACTTTTTTGATTATTTTCTAATACCAACCGGCTTCTCACTCCTTTTGTATAATTACTCCATTGTTTTTAAAGCCCTCCCTTTTTTATATTAAACGGAAGACATAAAGTTGTATATAAGCTGAAATGAACGCGGGTGTACCTAATAAGACCGCCCACCATGCTGTGTATATAAGCGGTTGGAGTACCAAGATGGCCACCGCTTCCGACGACGACCTATGACGAAACGTGTTAGGGGGGCCAGCGAGTATGTCCATTACGTCACGTCACGTCCGGTTCTTGTGGTTTCGCTAGGTGGAACGCAAGCTGAAGGAAGGGGAAGAGACTCGCTCCTTACTCAAACAGCAGCCGCGCTGCTGACTTGCAGTTTTAACACCAAATTTAAACCAGGAACCGCTATGATGGATGTTTTTTATGGGAAATTTTAATTGGATTAATAAAAGCCTTTTAAATCGGAGTTACACTATTTTGGAATTTTATTCCCTATACGCATACTACACCGGAGGGAGCCCTGTATATGGAGGATTACTGTTCCTGACCACACATGGACCAATCTGGAGATCAGGGCCGGAGACAGGATCAGTTACATGCGTGATACCCCTGCAGGGGTGTGGAGCTCTGGTAAGTGGGGACACAAGAGGGGAGCACGTGTGCAAAGTCACCTATTTACCCTGGAAACGTTGATGGAATGTTATAGAATCACTAAGCACATGCCTGAACTGAGATTGTAGAATTTACCTATGCGCTGAGGATTGTGTGGATTCGTTACACGAACAATTCACAATTTTCATTTTTATATCTCACACCTTTGTATGGACAATGGGACTCTTTTTATGAAAATCAATATATATACACTTGGTGTTCTGTTTATATATTTTATATATATATTATTTTTACATATATTTATATTGCACTATTTGTCACTTTAATATTCACTTATTTGGGCTGTATGAAGACACCTACGCACAGAGGTTTACAGTCTTAAAGGGGCAGCACCATCTCCTTGTTTGTAATTTTATACAGAGCACCAGGTAGCAGTATACAGGGTACCAGGTAGGGTATACAGGGTGCCAGGTAGCAGTATACAGGGTGCCAGGTAGGGTATACAGGGTGCCAGGTAGCAGTATACAGGGTGGAAGGTAGGGTATACAGAGCCCCAGGTAGCAGTATACAGGGTGCCAGGTAGGGTATACAGGGTGCCAGGTAGCAGTATACAGGGTGCCAGGTAGCAGTATACAGGGTGCCAGGTAGAGTATACAGGGTGCCAGGTTGGGTATAAAGGGTGCCAGGTAGCAGTATACAGGGTGCCAGGTAGAGTATACAGGGTGCCAGCTATGGTATACAGGGTGCCAGATAGCAGTATACAGGGCCCCAGGTAGGGTATACAGTCACCAACCTCAACAGCCACCCCCCCCAGGTCGGGACAAGTCCCGCACTTACCCCATCTAATAGGCAGGCTCAGGCTGGCACTGGCAGTGTTGCAGAGATCAGCATACGGAAAAGATGAGAGATGCAGAGGCAGCGCTAGCAGAGAGCATGCTGGCAGTCTGCAAGGAAGTCCCGGGGAGTGCTGTGCCTGCTGTGAGTAATCACACAGGCAGCACGTCCACCGTAGTCCCGCCCCCTCCAACAGCAGCCAATGACAGAGAGTCATTGGCTCTGATGGCTCAGGAGGCAGCCAATCAGCCTATGTGTGTGCGTTTGTTCAGCGCAGACAGATAGACTTTAATGGCTGACCAATCGGCTCACTACTTGCTGTCAGCTGAGGAAAAAAAAGAAAAGAAAAGAAAAGTCAATGTATCGGCGCCACCTGCAGGGGGGCCGGGCTGACTTTTTTTTTCTTCTTCTCTGCCGTGGGGAGGCGGCGCCCAAGCACCCCTCATGCACCAGCCGCCGCTGCCTTCACCCCTGACTAAGATGTAGTCAGCTTGAACTTTAATTATTTTAGTTCTGCTTTTTTTTGGTGTTTTTCAAGCTCAGTGTATTGTTTGCTTATGCCTGTTATGCCAGTGTTCCTCAGCAGAGAGGGTAATAAGAAGTATTGCTGAGTATAATATTTATGACTCAATGACAAACCTCTAGGATGTTGCCAGTGGTGCTTGCTGGAGATATACATACATATGGGATGGCCATCCATAAAGTTTCATTGTCCTTCCAGGCTTTGCTTGAGGAGGAGGTTGTGTTGGAGGTTTACTGCCTCTCAGGCTTGCTGCCCAGGAAGAGCGTTACTGAACAAGTGGCCTGAGCATTGAGTCTGAAAGGCTTGCACTGCTTTGAGCTTCACTGCTGAAGAATGTCCTGAAGAGCTGTGTATAAGCTGCTTAACTACAAAGGGATTGTGCTGCCTGAAGCTGCGCAACAGTATGAAGCTCCTTATCCCTATACTGTCTGTTGTTAGAGAGGGATCACTGGAGTTGTATTAGTTGATACTATTTCACTATACTGTGCACTAACCCTTTCACCTTAAAGCGGAGGTCCGGGCTAAAAAAAAAAATTAAAAGTCAGCAGCTACACATACAGTAGCTGCTGACTTTTAATATTAGGACACTTACCTGTCCTGGACTCCAGCGATGTCGGCACCCGCCGCCGATCTTCGGATCGGGGGACAGGTGCAGCCACCTCCATCGCGGGTAAGGGAACCCGGACGTGTAAGCAGTACAGCTTCACGCCGGGCACCTTACCGCGCATGCGCGAGCTCTGCCACGCTCTGCTACTGGCCAAGCGGCCAGTAGCAGAGCGAGCAGGGAGGAGGGAGCCGGCTTCTGACGTCAGCGGCCGCGTCCGCCGGCCAGAACTCCCAGAAGTGTGGAAAAGGACACCTGTCTAAAGACAGGTGTCCTCTTCCCCCTCCCCCCCGAAAGGTGCCAAATGTGACACCTGAGGGGGGGAGGAATCCAACCAGCGGAAGTTCCACTTTAGGGTGGAACTCCGCTTTAAGTTTATGGTCTTATAATAAACTCTTTAGACATACTAAAGTCACTGGTGCTTGGTTTCTTATTCCCCAAACACAGTCAAGGATTCCACCCTAAGGTTTGAAATACTAGCCCACTATACTACCAGAAGGTCCCCATCACTTTCCCTGGAGTAAGAGGTTGCTACAACTAATTCAAATGTATGATGTAGGCAGCCCATATCAATGAGATCAGGCTGCCTGTTTTTCTAAGTATCTCCTTTATACCTGTTGATTCTGCCAGTAGATGCTCACTTCCTTTGATACTATGATAGGAAGTATGTTGCTGGCTGGATCACCAGATAAAATAAGGGAAAAAAAGCCTTAAAAAAGAAAACTATGCATGCACCACATTAAGGATTGTCAGCTGCAATATTTGACATTTTTGTTTTGGGGCTTAATACTGCTTTAAAGGGTCTGAAGCAGTGGTCAACCTTTTTTTAACATGGAAATCACCTTCAAATTCAGAGGCTGGCCAAAAAATCTGTAACTGCTGAGAATAACAACCACTATTGGTTTATTCATAAACATGGGAACTCCCAGATCAATGCACATCTTTACAAAGATACATCTTTAATAACCAATAATGTTTCTATTTTTTTTCAATTGTTCTAAAAGTTTTGCTATGATTATCAAATGTATAAACCACCACATGCAGTTTGTTTTATGATATATTTCTATATGAGTCAAATACACTGCATACGATTTTATCTCAGCTAGAGATGAGTCAACCTCTAAAAACAGCTTCAACATTAGTTCCACTGAATTGTTTGTTAGGTGTATTGTGGTACATACTGCAGTACAGTATGCAGAGTGTCCTGGGGTGCACACTGCAGTGTGTTGTTTATTGGGGAGCATGCTGCAGTGTGCTAAGTGTATAGGGGTGCATATTGCAGTGTGCTGAGTATATTGAGGTACACACTGCAACATGCTGAGTGTCCTGGGGTGCATTCTGCAGTGTGCTCAGTATATTGGGGTGCATGCTGCAGTGGGCTGAGTTTACTGGGGTTAATGCAGCAGTGTGTATGTACATGATGTGATGTGCTGAGCGTATTCATGCTGAAGTGTGCTAAGTGTATTGGTGTACACACTGCAGTATGATGAGTGCCCTGGAGTGCATGCTGCAGTGTGCTATGTGTATTGGGGTGCATGCTGCAGTGTTCTAAGTGAATTGAGGTGCATGTTGCAGTGGGATGTGTGTACTGGTGTGCATGCTGCAGCGTGCTAAGTGTACAGGTGTGCATGCCACAGTATGCTAAGTTCATTGGGGTGCATCCTGCAGTGTGCTAAGTGCATTAGGGTACACATTGCATTGTGCCGAATGCCCTGGGGTGCATGCAGCAGTGTGCTAAGTGTATTTGGGGCATGCTGCAGCGTGCTAAACGTATTGGGGTGCATGCTGCAGTACAATGAGTATACTGGTGTGCATGCTGCACTGGGCTGAGTGAATTGATGTGCGTTGTGCAGTTTTCTGAGTGTACTTAGGTTCATCAGGATCAGGATAGATGTATCAGGATAGATGATGTGATGTGCTGAGTATATTGGGGTGCATGCTGCAGTGTATTGAGTGTATTGGAGTGCATGCTGTTGTGTATTGAATCACTTAGGGTGCACCCAATCGTGTGCTGAGTGTATTGGAATTTAAGGTGCGCTATGCATTCTGCGGGATGTAACTGCGAATATAGTGTATTGTGTTTTGTGGTACTTTGCGCCATATTGGGTGTGCTGGGAGCACTGGGTTGATACTGCAATGTTGTAAGTGTACTGGTATTCATGCTACAATATGCCCGGTGTGCTGAGTTGCATACTGTAGTGTTCTTAGTGCTCTGGGGAGCATGCAGTGGTGTGCTTGGTATATTGGGTATATTGCTGGAATGTGCCAAATGTACGGTGGTGCATGTTGCAGTGTTCTGATTATATTGGGTGCATGCCGTAGTGTGCAAAGGGCAGTGGGGTTGATACTGAGGTGTAGGGAGTGTCCTGGATTCAGGCTGCAGTGTGTGGGTGTACTGGGGCACTTGCAGCTGTGTGCTAAGTTTATTGGAGAACATGCTGGAGTGTGCTAAATGTATTGTAGAACAGGTTGTGGTGGGTTCAGTATAAAGGGGTCTACGCTGCAGCATTCTAAGTGTATTGTGGCGCGTGCTGCACTGTGTTCAGTGTACTTGGGTTCATGTTGCAGTTTGCTATGTGTACTAGGGTGCATTCTGCAATGTGCTGAATATATAAGGGGTACATGCTACGGTGTGGTAAATGTCTTGTGGTACGTATGTAGTCTACTGAGTGTATTTTTGTGTATGCAGTGGTGTGCTTAGTGTATTTGGGGAGCACACTACATTCTGCTGAGTGTCAAAAAAGAACAATAAGAAGGTCCCCCGTAAAGGTAGTACAATAATGGGTAATACAGGGCAATAGGCCTAGTACCCAAGGCCACTCATCTCATTGGGATGCAGACCCCAGAGCAAAGCAACATAGACCAAAAATTAGGTGAGAACACCAAAGAGCTCATGCTGGGTCACAACGGCCAGTGAAAAAATAAATTTATTGATTAATAGCAGTTAATTTTCAAAAACAAAAATGCACCACCACACATAGCCCTTGTAAAAAGACAACGTTGTCTGTGAATAAAAACATAACCCCCACAAGCTGGCCTCAATCATACCGTAACCACCTCATTCATACACAAACTAATGGAAAGTTCAGAAATTTGATACACATGTGTCAGCAGTATCTGCTGGTCACCACCAGTGTCTGGCAACTATACTATACTATAATATATGAGTTCGTTTGGATATGAATTTTCCCCTCAGTCCTCCCCCTCCATTTGGGATTGGACTTGCAAAAAGTCCCTACTGGATCAATGGTCAACCCCTTTTGTTTTTTGTTTTTGTTTTTCATACCAAATATCCACCCGCAAGGATGAGTGACTAATTACCATCGTCCCATGTATGTGGCTTGAACGATGGCTGAAATCTGATCTGATCTCTGATATACACCTAGGTGAGAGTATTGAGTGGATGACAGCGTGAATGGTAGTCGGATGAAGGGACATCTTGTGGCGAAATGCAGTAATTGCAGCCCTTAGATCATCAGGTATATAAGTCCTCTTTATTTTGCCTGCCCTCGCTTTGAGAAAGTTCGGATTGGCCGAACGAAACGCGTCAACGTACACGTCATCTCACCCCTCCCACCACAAGCCTGACCACCCCCACCTCTTCCATGTGAGTTCGGAAGTCAGTGTCCAGGTGATCATCACAGCTACACCTCCGAGCCGTCCGCTCTGCAACAGCTTGATATGGCGGCAACCTTGCTGGACTATCCGGTCGGAACGACCATACTGAATACCCGGTCGGAATGACTATTCGGGGACAAGTGTACGGACTGTGATCTACCCACAAACAAGGGCCGGTATTTACGGTGAAGATGGGTGAGACTATTTGATGTTCCGTGTACCAGCAATATTCTTGTTGCTTAATTGCAGGATGGCGTTTTTTGCTGTGATCTCTCACTGGCCAACATTGTGCGGTTAACTTGAATCTGCAGGACAGAATCCGTGGCTACTTAACAAGTGGATATACTTCACAATTTTGAACAGTTAGCTGAGTACCCCTGCTGGCTTACTTTTTGTTGGACTGACCTTGCAGGATAGATTCATACTACTGACCAGTGGGTGTATTCAACAACTCACCTGGACTGTGTTAACCCATTACTTCCCACTCCTTGGTTCCATACGTGCACCTCCTCATGGTATAGTTACCAGACACTGGTGGTGACCAGCAGATACTGCTGACACATGTGTATCAAATTTCTGGACTTTCCATTAGTTTGTGTATGAATGAGGTGGTTACGGTATGATTGAGGCCGGCTTGTGGGGGTTATGTTTTTATTCACAGACAACGTTGTCTTTTTACAAGGGCTATGTGTGGGGGTGCATTTTTGTTTTTGAAAATTAACTGCTATTAATCAATAAATTTATTTTTTCACTGGCCGTTGTGACCCAGCATGAGCTCTTTGGTGTTCTCACCTAATCTTTGGTCTATGTTGCTTTGCTCTGGGGTCTGCATCCCAATGAGATGAGTGGCCTTGGGTACTAGGCCTATTGCCCTGTATTACCCATTATTGTACTACCTTTACGGGGACCTTCTTATTGTTCTTTTTTGAAGTTGAGCCATAGGATCCAACTAGGGATCCTTTCTTTGGTACCTCCGGGGGTTATCATATTATTGATTAATTGTTAAAATTATAATCTTTAGTCCACCCCAACCACACATAGAATTCAGGTGTATGTCGAGATCGATCAGATGGCGTATCAATTGAATGACCACATTGACCAAGAGATTCTGGCTGCCTTCAACCCAGATTTATCTGTCAATAACCCCAGTCAGGAGTCATTGAAGAAACTATTTAAAAATCATAAAAAATTAATAATTAAACACCTCAATAGGAAATGGGATGTTTCATCTCTCACCTCCCATATCAATAGAGGGGTTATCACCCGTGGCTTGAGGGAAAAAATTGTCCCTGCTGAACACTTACATACTCCACGTTTTATAGAAAAATGGAAAAAAAGCTCTATTGACAGAGGGATAGAGGTGATGAAACTCATTGTAGAGGAGGAGAAGATTCAGTTGACTGAACTACAGACTGAGATTGATGCAAGCACGGCTCTACTAGAGCCTTATAGACAGGAAACGACTTTGACAAACACAAAGAGCAACTTAAAAAGGAAGTAGAGCGTATCCAGAAAGGTTTAAAAACATCTAAACAAGACAAATTTATCCAAAACATTAGGGACTGGGAGTCAGATCAAATTTTTGATCTTTCAGTCCCAAGAGGCAGGAGCAAATCCAGAAGGAGACAGCCTAGAGTGTACCGTCAATCCAGAAGCGAGCCATCTTCATCTGATAGCGAGGGGGGGCGTACCGATAAATCAGTGTCTTTTTCAACCTAGGGTCACACAGTACAAAGCGACCCAGGACCCTCAGGACAGTGGAAAACATCGGGCCTTCATTTTCAAAAGAAAAACCAAAAAGAAATAGAAAAGGGCCAAAGAGTCAAAACCAAGACAGACTCGCTCCAAGAAGACCGACAAATGACCATATCTAACCCATATAGCCTATTGACTGAAAATGCCCAGAAAACTGACTTGAAGATAGTCAATTTATCGGACTTTCCACTAAACCAACATCACATTTCCCTCCTTCAGAAGGGGTTGTCATTCTCCCCCTCGACAGCTATGAACGAATTTGAGGTGTTCAAGGACTTAAACTTATTTCTTAGGAGGGTTATCTTAAGTTATTGGCATCAGGGGAAAAGAAATCCTGAGGGTGCCACCCTGGACACGGAGGATGACAAGGCACTGGAGACATTGGTCTCCCTTCTGGAGGAAAATGCCTCCAGTGAGTCTGAAACTGAGGAGGAACCCATGGCTAGATGTAGACCTTCAGGACTTAGAATCAGGTCCACCAAAATCCCTCCTCTCTCTCAACACAGATGGATAAGTACCTTCTTGGAACTAGTACGTACTGACCTACAGGAAGTTAACTGGCAATGGAAGGGTATGGACAACTTGTCCCGTGAGGAGAGACGGATCTTGAAGGAACTCCAGTCTGCCCCAAACATCATCATCCGTGGTAGCGACAAAGGTGGAAATGTGGTTCTCTGGTCGGCATCTTTATATGAACAAGAAGTGTCCCGCCAATTGAGGGACACTGACACATATTGCCGTCTCCCAGATACCCCTTTCCCCGGTATCGTTGCTAATTTGAACTCTAAACTGGACTTGGCAGCGGAGGACAATCTGCTCCTCAAAAAAGAATGGAATTTTCTAAAGGTCCGGGAATATAATATCCCGACCTTTTATCTAATACCCAAATTACACAAAAATCTTCAGAACCCGCCAGGGCGACCCATCGTTTCTGCCATCAAGGGTCCCTTAGAGAAGGTGGGAAAATACGTTGATGCCATGATCAAAGACCTGGTCGTTGATCTGCCATCCTATGTACAGGACACTGGCCAGGTATTAGCCAGATTGGCTGACGTCCAGGTCCCTACCGGGGCCCTAATTGTGGGGATAGACATTGAATCACTCTATACGTCTATTCCCCACAAGTGGGGTCTCCGAGCAGTTTCTCATTTCCTGGAGAGGAGACACCCGGGAATGGGAGCACACAACGAATTTGTCATTGAGTTACTTGAGTTCCTGCTCTTAAATAACTGTTTCCAGTTCCTGGGTGCCTCCTATCGGCAGGTGCGTGGCACTTCCATGGGGGCCCCCTGGGCGCCGGCATATGCCTGTCTTCACTTGGGCCTATGGGAGGAGCAGGTTGTATATGGCTAGTCTATGTACTTGGACCATGTTTTATTGTGGTTCAGGTACACAGACGATGTGTTGGTGCTGTGGAAAGGCTCTCTGATGAGGTCCATGAGTTTCTATCTTACCTCAACAGCAACGACCGCAATATTAGACTGACCTATACGGTCGACCACAGCACCATCCCCTTTCTAGACCTATCAATTACTCTTAGGGGAGGATCCGTTCACACCTAAACTTTTCGGAAACCGACTGCAGCGAATACATTGCTTCAGGCAAGTAGCTGTCACCATGTTCCCTTATTGCTGGCATCCCAGTTGGGCAGTTCCTCAGATCCCGGAGGAACTGTTCCGGTGAAGATGACTTTTGGGAGGAAGCACAGGACATTTATAGACGGTTCCGGGAATGTGGCTACTCCCACCGTATTCTAAGGAAGGCGAGATCCAGGGCATCCTCGCGAGATCGATGTGGTCGGGTGGGGAAAGCCTCAGTAACACCTTCCACTGTGACCCCTGGAGATGGTATGACTCCCTCATCCCGAATGATCACCCATTATGGGGCCCAGTGGTGAAGTTAAAAAGATCTTGCAGAAACATTGGCACTTACTGACTAAAACTCCAACGATGAGTAAGATTGTAGGCCCTCGTCCACTGATGGTTGCCAAAAGGGCACCAAACTTGTCAGATTTTCTTGTTCACTCTGAATATAAGAGGACCCCTACTTTCAACTGGCTTACTGAACATCATGTTAGGCCTGGGATGTACCCATGTGGCCACTGTGGAGTGTGTCAGCATGTTCACAAAACTGATACATTCCACAATGCAGACGGTTCCAAACGCTATAAGATACAAAGATTCATCAATTGCTCTACGACCCGGGTAATATACTAAATTACCTGCCCATGCGGAAAAGCATATGTGGGAAAGACTAAACGTCCCCTCAGAGTCAGAATAGGTGAACATCTGACAAGTATAAGGTCTAAGAGGGAGGAAGAAAAACCAATAGCTGTTCATTTTAAATAGTTTCACAACGGAAAGACTGAAGGATTAAAGGTAAAAGGCATATATGCCTTGGACCTCCCTTTACGGAGAGGAGACTTTGATACTGTTCTCTTGCGGAAGGAGAAAATGTTTATTTTTCTCCTGGATTCGATGGCACCCATCGGACTCAATACAGAATGTAATCTCTCAGTCTTTCTAGAACCATAGAAATCTATGGATAGTGATCCACATTAGGCAAATAACATCACTATAATCATCCTTTTGATGTCTGAAAAAGATAGTACCCCAAAACTGGCCTACCGTAGATGCTCCTAGTGGATCCTACTTTGGTTGGACCGTACTGTGTGACCAGGGTTTTATAATATATGAGTTGGTTTGGATATGAATTTTCCCCTCCCCCTCCATTTGGGGTTGGACTTGCAAAAAGTCCCTACTGGATCAATGGTCAATCCCTTTTGTTTTTTGTTTTTGTTTTTCATACTAAATATCCACCTGCAAGGATGAGTGACTAATTACCATCGTCACATGTATGTGGTGTGAACGATGGCTGAAATCTGATCTGATCTCTGATATACACCTAGGTGATAGTATTGAGTGGATGACAGCGTGAATGGTAGTCGGATGAAGGGACATCTTGTGGCGAAATGCAGTAATTGCAGCCCTTAGATCATCAGGTATATAAGTCCTCTTTATTCTGCCTGCCCTCGCTTTGAGAAAGTTCGGATTGGCCGAACGAAACGCGTCAGCGTACGCGTCATCTCACCCCTCCCACCACAAGCCTGACCACCCCCACCTCTTCCATGTGAGTTCGGAAGTCAGTGTCCAGGTGATCGTCACAGTTACACCTCTGAGCCGTCCGCTCTGCAACAGCTTGATATCGCGGCAACCTTGCTGGACTATCCGGTCGGAACGACCATACTCAATACCCGGTCAGAACGACCATTCCGGGACAAGTGTACGGACTGTGATCTACCCACAAACAAGGGCCGGTATATCCGGTGAAGATGGGTGAGACTATTTGATGTTACGTGTACCAGCAATATTCTTGTTGCTTAATTGCAGGGTGGCGTTTTTTGCTGTGATCTCTCACAGGCCAACATTGTGCGGTTAACTTGAATCTGCAGGACAGAATCCGTGGCTACTTAACAAGTGGATATACTTCACAATTTTGAACAGCTAGCTGAGTACCCCTGCTGGCTTACTTTTTGTTGGACTGACCTTGCAGGATAGATTCATACTACTGACCAGTGGATGTATTCAACAACTCACCTGGACTGTGTTAACCCATTACTTCCCACTACTGGGTTTCATACGTGCACCTCCTCATGGTATAGTTGCCAGACACTGGTGGTGACCAGCAGATACTGCTGACACATGTGTATCAAATTTCTGGACTTTCCATTAGTTTGTGTATGAATGAGGTGGTTACGGTATGATTGAGGCCAGCTTGTGGGGGTTATGTTTTTATTCACAGACAACGTTGTCTTTTTACAAGGGCTATGTGTGGTGGTGCATTTTTGTTTTTGAAAATTAACTGCTTTTAATCAATAAATTTCTTTTTTCACTGGCCGTTGTGACCCAGCATGAGCTCTTTGGTGTTCTCACCTAGTTTTTGGTACATTCTGCTGAGTGCACTGGATTGTATGCAGAAAAGTACTGGTTGTATTGCAGTGCAGGTTGCTGAATGTACTGTGGTGCATGCTGTGGTGTGCTGAGTTTACTAGGGTGCATGCTGTGGTGTTTTAAGTGCACTGAGGTGCACTTAAAACTATGATGTGGGTAACTGGGTTCATGAGGTGTGTGTATTGGAATGAAAGTGTGCTCATTGTGTTTCAGAATAATATAGTGGGGGGGGGGGGGGTGGGAGGACATGGGACCGTCAGGTTCTAATGAACAGTAGTCATTCAGTGCGTATCCGACTCGCTCTGTTAGAGTGGGGTTCCCAGTACTTGGACCTAAGTAACATATAACCATAAAAGGAAAAGGGGGAGGGAGAGGAAAATTCTCCAAAAGTGGTCCGTGCCTCTATAAAGTAGCTGGGAATACACCGCAGATTACATTACAAAAAACATATTTTATTAATAATGGTTTACCAATATAACACAGAATTGCATAGTTCACAATTAAAAAATAGACAACCTTGTCCAACATTATAAAACACTCACCACTGGGCCCAGTGTGTATAAAGTTTGATCTAGCTATATATGTAAATACATGACTGAATAAGAGGGTGTTACATGGATACTGGGAAACCATTCATGAGCACAAGCATATTGTAACTGCAGCATGCTATATTGAAAGGACCTCCAGTTCCATCAATTACCCAAATAACAATGACATAATATCTATGAGGGCTAATATTTCAGCTATTTGCAATAGTGACTTCTCAAGATTGTTGATAAATATGGAGTATCAAGGTTTTCCGAATGTTCCCATAAACACTGAGGCAGTATGCTACAACTTGCAATTGTGTAGTCTAGAAATCTGTGTATCTATGGCTTAACAGCCAATATTGTGATGCATATGGAACCAGAAATGGCACACAGATTCTATGAGGTAGCTATAGATTATCAGCTGTGGCCAGACAGCTACAACGCAAGCTGAAGGTTGGAGTGCCGGCAATTTTACTGGGCGATCTCACCGTATGTGGACGTGTAATTGGATACACGGTTTCTGTGGTGTGGCTGGGAGTGCAATCACAGTAAAAGCCAGGATGCAGTAGCTAACTGGTAATGTGAAAGTCTATTGCAGGTGTATGATCAATTCATTGTCTGACCGCACTATACTTGGTCTAAGTCATTCATTGATTCATATAATACAGCACATTGGTTTAGTTATAATCTCATATGTTGAGACTGCACTCACGGTTCGTTGATACTTCTTGGTAGCCAAGATGAAGCGATCATCTATTGATAGTATGATATCTGTTCCATAAACATTGAGGCAGTATTTCAACAGCTATGCCAAAAATGAAAAAAAAAATGCACAACGAATGTATGAACAAAGCTTGAAAAACAAAGAAAACCAATTAAAAACAGTGATATCGTTTCTTGAAAATAAAAACAAATACATATGCATATTCATATTCATACATTCAACCTTATGTCCGCTTTGCAGACTAACATAGGATCTATTTACCAATGGTTTCATGCAAGCTTCACTTATTTTTTTTTACTTAATATTGGCTGAAAATGTGTGATAGTCGTGTAAATCTTGGGTGAAAACTTAAATAGATCAGCTGCCTTGAGTCTCTGCACATTTGAGATGTAAACCTAAACTGGCACAGTTCTGAGGCCTGAAAACTTTCTGAAGTGTTTTTTTTCTATGTTGCAGTATACATTTTAAGACTTTAAAAAGCTGATTATTGCAGATAAACATATTGAAACTTAGACTGAGATTTGTTCCAGATTAGTCAGATTCTTAGTCACTCATATATCTATTTGAATTTGACCAGTTAGGAGATCAGTAATCATCCATCTGGATTAAGGCCAAGGGTGTGGTGGTTCTGTGGGATCTGTCCTCCTTGGTGCATTCTTCTGTTGGGTTCCCTTTTTATGTTATTACCCTTTCTCCTACTGTAAACCCCCTAATTTTTTCATTCACTGAAATATTCAAACATCTATTTCAATCTAATATTTGGTGTTCCAATAAATATTTAACCCCACTTGAACTTTTCCTGATACTGGTATCTAAAATGTAGGAAAGATGGGAAAGGGAAAAACAGCGAGAAAAGGAATTACCGTTAACCATAAAAATCGAAAAATTTGGTAAAGGCATTGTTATTGTTTTAGTACACATCAAACAGGAATGTTCAGAAAGACGCTTAAACACTCACATTGCTGACTAATTTGAAGCTCCTGACCCACTTACAGTAGTTTCCTTATTTCTACTTTTCGCTTCACTAAATGTCTAAATGTTTAAAATAGTTAAATACTGTATAACCACAAAACCAGCAGACACCAGTTTAAGGTTTACAATGAGCTACTTTAGAACACATTGGTATAGGTGAGCATGATAAGATGGTTACCTTATGAAAGTACAGCAAACAAGCTTCTTTCAAAACATCAGTGTTCTGATTCTGTTTTTTGTTAAATATTTTATTTTTCATGTTACAATATTACTTGGCTTGGATGAGTGCATATAGTGGGTGCATTCTCCTCATTCATCTTGCCTAAGAAGGAGTAACTGCGGTTGTCCATGGGGGTTACAAGATACTACATAAGAGCTTGCCCAAGGAAGCCCAGGGTACAGTTGTCTCTGGAGCCAAAGCAAAACCTCTGTTCACTTTTCTTTAGTAGCTCACCACATTCCACATTCTTAGCATATTTTTCACAATTTAAACCACCATCGCACTCTGTGCAAAGTAAAGTAGCGTTCATCTTTTATTTGCATTTGTTTTTCGATCTTCAGGTAGAGACTTGACAAGTCTTTTTAAAAAGAAAAATACTATAATTTTTAAAATTTGCAGTCAGATATTTGAATGCATTGTTGCTAGATTTAAAAAAAGAAGATGACCCATTCTCTAAAAGTCAAGGTCCTGCTCAAGCTGCAAGGGCACTGAATATGGAATTAAACATTTTTGGACTCCCAGGAGTTTTTACCATAATGTGAATATATATATAGCATATTTTCACATAATGACACACGTACCTTGCAAGGTGTTTCCCTCCAGTGATGTGAAGTCAATGTTTCTCTCTGTCACTCTGATGTTGTAATTTCCATCTTCTCCCCATTTTTGTCTGGGTTTAGGAGTCATCAGCAGTCTTAATTGTTGAGGATAATGTATACAATAAGTAAAACATTCCTATTAGTCAGAGGAAGAGATTTTATGGCAGAAGACACATATAGAGTCACTTCTATCAGAAATACCTACCTGATATTTTTTAAACTACAGATTTAGTTTCACTAAATAATACTAAATAGTGCTTAACCTATTGCCAATCACCCAATGCATATGTGCTGTAGCAGTACAGATGGACCTTACCCTGGGCTTTTTTTCTGCCAGAATGTGCAAGAACGCTGTTAGCTATGGATGGGGGGGGGGGGGGGCGGTA
>BLSH010213537.1:1416575-1427600 GCA_018402905.1 Glandirana rugosa | reverse complement strand
TATACCCACCAGCAGCTGCCACCACCCACAGTGGAAACAAAACATCCCCAAAGGACAACTTATGCGCCTAAGAAGAAACTGCTATAAATTAGAGGATTATTATACACAGGCAGAACACATTATAAATAAATTTGAAGAAAAGGAATACTACAAACCCACCCTTGATAAAATGAAAGAATCAATAGCCCAATTGGACAGGAACACCCTTTTAAAGAGTAAAAAGAAAGAACCTAAGAAAGAATATGACCTTGCTTTTATCACCAGTTTTAACAAAGAATATAAACAAATGGAAAAAATTATAAAAAAGTATTGGCCAATTTTAACAACAGATAAAAGTCTTAAGAAAATAATTCCGAAAAAACCGAAATTTATCTACAAAAAGGCACCAACACTAAGAAACCATCTAGTGCACAACGCAGTAGATCCACCAAAAGAGATAAAGATTTTTAAGGATTTAAAAGGTTTCTATAGATGCCAGAGATGTCTTCCCTGCCGAACAATAAAAAACCAACCGAGGAGAACAAATTGTTTCAAATCCCACACAGAGGGAAAGAAATATGATATTAAATCACTGATCACGTGTAACACAACCCATGTTACATATATCATAGAATGCCCTTGCCGCATGTTGTATGTAGGCAGAACCACGAGACCCCTTCACAAAAGGATCAGTGAACACATTCGTAACATCAAGAAAGGCTTCCCACAACACAGTCTGTCAAAACATTTTAAAGAAAAACACAACAAAGATCCAACAATATTAAAGTTTTATGGCATAGACAAAATAAACTTACACTGGACTAATCTCTCAAAATGAAACAATGTGGATACATAGATTAGGGAGCCTCACGCCGGGAGGACTCAACGTGGACATTGATCTTAATTGTTTTATTTCTAATTACTAACAAATTAAATTTTACAAAATACCACTCCATGACCTAGGATTATAAACATTATATATCTTTTATGAGATCAATCTTATATGAGACTAAACTTTATGGGACCTATCCTCAATCTTTCTACACCTTTAGATCATCCATTTCATCTACCCATTTTTTATGGACCAATCCCCAAATTTTTAATATTATATTTTTTTAAAAATTATATTTTTAAAATTATATTTTTAGACTACCAATCCATAACTTTTAATATTATACTCTTAGACCATCCGGCTTCTTATCATAAAGAACATTCTCAGATAGGAAAATACCACCTATATACTGAGAGTAACACAACCCTTCTATATTGGTTGACATTTCCTTAAACTAACAAAAATAATGAGTCTATATACCTCTCATGTAATATATGCACTTCCAATGCAAATACACATAAAAACCTCTAAAAATGAACACAAGAGACACATTTTTATAAAATATTTTATAGATGCAAATTTTATATACACACATAAGACACACATTTTAAGATAATATTTTATAGATGTATATTGTATAAGTGTGTTTTTTAGATGTACCACCCATGTAAATTGTTATGTACCTTCCCTCTACCTTTTAAACAAAAAAATCTTTTTACTATAATATATATCACTATATATACTAGGGACCAGCAATATAGCGGGACTCCACTGCGATCCAATAGTACCTCAAACATAGCACAACCTTACACAAATCCTAGCCTCCAAGCAGGATTTATAACACCAGGGGAGGACCCCGCTTACTAGTAATGTTATCCAATACAAAACAGGATCGCAATGAATCCCCGCCCTAGATTAAGGAGATAAAAAGGAGACCTCTTCCACAGCAAGGTACACCTTTGAAAACGTCAGTAGACGAAACGCGTCAGTTGACCTTGCACAGGAAGTCCGACGTCACATCCGGTTTGACATTACAGGGAGCTGGAACGCACGCCAAACCAACTAGGCGAGCTGTGAAGCCCGCAATCACCATCAAGCTCCCCGCTCCGGCTCTGTGGCAACATCAAAAAAGGACATTCTCAAACCTCTTTTTAACCATACCCTATTCGAATCACCCCAAGTTTTTTCCCGTTTTTTCCCGTTTTTATATTGTACCCTATAATAAAACTAAGGATTATTCTGACAACCTACACTATGGAGTCCCTCTCTATTTTTTCTTGAATACGGTGGAGATGAAATCAGGAACCTAAGGAGACTACCAAACTCGAGACAACAACGGAATAGGAAACACAAAGACCCCCGAAAACGAAGGAGAAAGAACCCCGCCAGGAGGAGCAGATCTTCAGGATAAATAAAGATAGGCACTTAACCCCTGCAGGGGTAGTGCCCTCTGGTAAGCAGGGGACCAATAGGGGGAGCACGAGTGAAAAATCACCATCTGTCACCATAATATAAGAAGATATCCTTCACACTTTGTATGAACACCAGAAGTCACGGATTTATATAAAAAACTGTTCCTAAAATTAAGAGAGACTATTCTAGTACCTGATTACTACCGTCACCATTTTTTTGTATGCACGGAGAAATCCACACATGATTCATAATTTATACCTCACTGTTATGTTATACCTTTTAAAAAAAATTTTTACAGTAAGATCAGTATTTTAAGAAGCACCAGTTGGAAAAAAATCTTTTATAACATAAGTTTTATGAATATTGTATGAACCTCTAGAAACCTGCACAAAAATACTAACTCATCAACACTAGCACAGATAACAACTAACTATTCACTTCCAGCACCCAGCACATGAACCTAATGACTACTAATTAAAGATTCACATTTTGCTAAAACCTATGTACACAGGACAATTAGAGCACATTTATTTCCCACCACTTAGACAGCGCCATACCCAAGCACTACCTCTAACAATACCACTTCCCCCCTACGGGAGGGAATCCTTGGAAGGCAGCAGTCACACTCACACACCCATAAGCGCGGTACATACCCATAATCTAACTAGTTATTTTTGGGACTATCTATTCTTTATTCATTTATTTTTGGTTTTTACTCATTGAAGCAATATGATTTGAGTTATTTCACTTTTAGTGCTGCACGTTATATCTAATATTGTTTATGTGTTATTGTATCTTTGGCACAGTGCACAGCAGCTTGGTATACAATAACTGGTGCGGATTTATTTTTCCGTTTTTATATAAGCATTTCTAAAACACATGGCAAAGCGTGCATTTTCTGTGCAGTTTGCCATGCATTTGGAAACACACAGATGTGAAAGGAGCATCATTGTTCTTGTGTAAACGCAGTAGTGGGTGCGCATCTTTTTTGGCTTGCTTTTCCAGTGACACACATAGGGCAGCCCTTGGTTTCAATGGGGTGTGCTACACGTAGCACAGTAGCACAGTAGCTCATGGGACATTTTGCAAGTTTTTTACTGCATTTGTCATCTGTTATTTCATGTGACAAAATATGTGTTTGCTTCTGTGTTTGGTGTGCCGTTAACAATTAATGACACTGAAAGTGCAACTAGGTAACTTTAAGTGTATAAATGTGGCAATACAATTTGATTGTACAATCACTGCACAAGCTCCTTTAGATTTACCAAAACTATATAATAGGAGGACACACAATGAATCCAATCACACTTTATTCAATCATGCAGGCTCTTGCACTACATCAGGGGTGCCCTGTGGGCTGCATGCAGCCCCGGGGAGTTTAGCATGCAGCCTGACCCCGTCTGAAGGGACACTGGGGAAGCCAGGCAAGTGCACACATGGAAAAATGCCTGGAATGCTCTGAAAACTTAGTTGATGGGTGAAGGGTGTGCGCTAATGAGGTCAGCTGGTAAACTCCTTCCTGTGTCTTACTGGCTAGTCTGTCTGTGTCTGTATACCAGGGAGTTTCTGAAGTGATCTATGAAATATAGCCATGGCTGAGGTAAGGCTTTGCTTTCAGAATCAAAGAATAGTATTTTTGAGCAACCAAGGTACATTAATGGTATATTGGTACATAGGGGAGCTGGATTTTAGAAAAAAAAGTGAACTTAGCCTTTAACGTCAAAGTCTGGCAGAGACATACAGAGGCTTGGGGGTTGTCTTAAACTGAGGGAGTCCGTATAATGTTAAACAATGTGTCTTCCATTCTCCAGGAAGTACTGTAGAGAAAAGAGGTTGTGTACATACTTGACACCTTTAGAACTTCATCAGTAAAATGCATTGGATTGCATGTGGTAGAAATACTAAAGAGTTTAGGATGCTAGTTATAGGGAGGTAAGAGTAAATATCCAAATCCCAATTGTGGAGAGAGAGACTGGGGGCTCTTGAGAACAACTAGATGTGCCCACAGAGAGATGCTTTGTGTGCTTAACAGTCCCATAGATAAATGTAAAGGTGAACTGCAGGATATTAGCAAACCCCCCTCCCATCCTTTTCTAACTAACCACTGGTATGAAAGAAAAAACTATCCAAATACCCATTTTACTTACCTGAAGCAATGGTCACATGACAATCATTCTCTTTCCTTCTATTTACTTCCTGAGGTTCTTTTTCAGCTGTTTCTATGACGTGGACATCTCCTATTGGTGGAGGTGACATTTCCAGCAGCCAATAGACTCCAGATGCAGGAGAACTCATGGGAACAGTGAGATAACCAGTGCCCAGGAAGATTATGATCAGAAAGAAATGCCTGGTTTCCAGGGCAGGAAATTAGCTTGGCTCATAAAGGAAACCAAGACTTTGATCCATTACACTGCTGGGTGGCCTAGAAGTTCTGGAATCAAGACTAAGGAGTAAGGTAATTGATGCACAATGTACTATTTAATTTACATTTTTGCCTGGTGTTGGGCTTTAGGAGTTTCAATGGTAGATACCAGAGAGGGGTGAATATGCTTGTGTTTGAATTGCAGAGGTTTGTCAAAACCCTTAAGACAAAACAAACTTAGCAATGAACCCTATTGAAGGCTTTTGGGATGACAGCTTTTGTCAAAGAGTGCATTGGGATCTGGGCACTGCCATTAGGGACATCTACTAAAGCAAAAAATAAATAAATGAATAAATACTGTAGAGTGCAGGTGGACCCTTTCAATGGGACCTCATGGGTGACAAAGTAAAAATACAAATTCTTCAAATTATATGCTTGGGAAATGCCTTTAAGTGTTATGCGATGTTACGGAATAGCACAATTTTTCATGTACAGTGTCAGTAACACCATATTTTGGTATCACATATTTTAGATTTGTAATAGTTTTTTTTTTTTATAGTAATAGGAAACCCAGTGGTTTCTTTACCTGCGCAGTGGAATGTTAGTGTAAGGATGTGTGTGTGTGGAGCTTCCCGTATCACAGACAAAAAATAGTTATTTTTACTTTTAATTTTAGCTTGGACTAATACAGCAGCAGCACCCCAATCTGATTAATTTCAATTTGAAAATGAATATTTTTTTCAGTGGTTTTGGCTGCGACACCTGATTTTTTCTATCAAACAGTAATAGGCCTGATTTCGAGGAGCAACCACAATGGACCTAAAAGCCAAGTACCATAGCAGTTCAGAGAAGAAAGGTACTTTTTAGGACTACCTTTTCGTATCTGTCAGCAACAATTGTAGTTGCTGTTTAGAACAATGAATGCACCCACTATAAACGGGACTTTAAATATGCCTTTAGAGAACTGACACTACTACTACAGATGTATAAAAAAGTATGAAACATTTTATTGGTTTACATATAAAAAAATATAAAGATATGAAGAGTCCACAATATATCCAACTATACTGAATATAGCTACAGAGCAGGTACATAACTTGGAAATAGCTTATATTGATTGCCCGTAATGAGTATTACGCATTTTGCGGGGACATCCGCTTCTTCAGGACGCCGTGATTCATATATAATATATAGCTCTGAATGTAATAAAGACAATATAAAAGAAAAAAATGGAAAAAGTCATCATAGGAAATATGAATGAAAAATACAAAGTGCAAAAAACATACCAAAACATGCATATCAATAACTCCAGGGTGGTTTGCTCAGACCACTCAACAATAAAAAAAAAATATATAGAAATGTATACAGTATATATATATATATATATATATATATATATATACACACATACATACATTCACAGTGTACTGATACATGCTCCACAATGCACTGTATATCCTACCTGTAAATATACATGGTAGACATCAAGGACAAAATAGATCCAGTGTAAAATAAAAAAACGGAAATAGTAATTGTTTTCACGACGTGGAAAACATGTCTACCAGCCCATGGGACCCAAATCCATATCTATACAAGCCAAGGGAAATATATTCATTAATAATGACATAATATACAGGATGATGTTTGTACGCCCGCTCAGGCAGCACATGGGCCACAAGAAAATGGCCATGTACTGCCTGAGTGGGTGTACATACATCACGTCCGCTCAGGCACACTGAGCTCCGTATACACCATCTTTTTGTGAGCCCAGCTGACGCTCGGGGCAGCAGGAACAATAGTGGACACTACCGCCATCTGATCTCGGTCAGGCGGATTGGTGGGGGGGAGTAGGGCATTTTTTTGCTGGCCTATCCGGTCCATGCCCTGGGTACAGGGCGGCTCCTGGATACGCCCATTTTCACTATATACAGCCTACATCTCACCCATGGCTCACTCTTTCTCCAGACATGAGGAACGAGGGATCACAGATTGGATTTAGTGCAATGAACTTTAGTACAAGGCACTCTTCCGTATATATCCAAGAATCTGTGTGCCATTGGGCAGATTTCCCTTCACTTCCTATGCTGGAAACACAAAAGGATATTAGAGGAAATCCCTCCAAAGTGAGGAGAATTTTTTTATATTCAGAACCCCACCACTCTATCCAAAATGTAAAAAAATTGGGTGTATAACTTTAATCATCAGAGACAATAACCTCTGCCCTCTTAAATCTGATCCTTTCATTTGTTTGAACCAGGCGCTCCTCATTACATCGTCTGGCGAGCGTTTCCTTTGTCGCTATCAGAAATGTAGCAGCGTAAGACAAGAACATGGTCCACCCTACTATGCCTCAATCACAGATATGCTTCTTTGAAAGAACAATCACTTTACGGCAGATCCAACTAAATATTCACTTCTATCAGTCCAGTGCTATCACAAACACATCAGGCAAAGGGTTTTTAACCATTCCCTACTGTATCCAAAATATAAAATACTGTTTTGGCTTTAAATACTTTTTCCTTGGATATTTGTAACTGAATAAAGTCTGCAAACAACAGAAAATATACAGTATATTGCAAACAAAATTTTAATTTTCGATTTTTTGTCCTAAAGAGGTATCTCTGTTTTGCGCTTAGCAGAGGAAGAAGGAGGGCCTAAGACCCCGACGGCTCCATTGTGTCTGAGTTTTGGGAGTATTTGGTGAAAGTACTGTAGCATACGATTAATGGCTCGACTGAGCATGAACTCATGTCACAAACATACAAAGCACATAGCCATTTTGGGATTGGTACAGGAGAAAATAGAAGAAAAAAAGTATATATTTTTAAGAGAACTTATCAGCATAGATTACATTCATAAACATAAAAAAACCTACTACTAAAAATGCAAAACATCATACATGCATCTGCAGTATTTGCAGATCAATAATGCAATTTTATGGTGCAAGTATGGTAGCATTAGAAGCGAAATTGCTAACAAAAGGAAATAAATCTTTTATTTTAAGGAAAAAAGGCTTCAAAACTACTTTGAGGGATTTTTATGACCACATTACATGAACCAAAGCCACAAGTAAAGTCAAATAGTTTGGTAGCCACACAAGAAATGTTTGCTGTGGTGAGTAAGGTCATAGTTCTTAGAAACTTACCTTTTTTTTCTGCCGGTAAACCTGTCTATGTCTTTTACTACACGTCACTGATGATGACGGGGGGATTTTGTCGAGACTGGGAGGACGATCTATATAAAAATCCAACACTAAATGTGATCTAACTTGAGTGAGAGATTAAACAAGCTGTGATCTCCTCTTAAATATTCAATAACTTATCGCGTTTACCTTTGGTAAAGAAATCAAAGAATTATATTCTAGAAAGATGAAGCATAGTTCCACCTTCGTGCAAGCCCTCTGTCTAGCTACTCTAATGATTATGGCATGTGGGGGCAGACTTCCAGTGAAGAAACGATGCAATTCAAATATGATTCTTAAAGACACTACAAATCTTAAAAACAAGACAGAAGACTTCAAAAAACCTTTTACTGTAAGTGAACCCTGTAAACTCATACAGAAAGTTTCTATGGGCTTGAGATAGGCATACATTAATGTTGCAGGTTGGAGTGATATAAATATCTAATGCAATTAACTTATCTTTTTGCTGTTTTTTTTTTAACAGGACAAGAATTCATCTGTAAGACTATTAACTGAAGCACTGAAGGATGACTTTAAGGTAAGCCAATGGAATATAAATTTAAACCATTATTGATCATACACAACTCTATACTTGTAACTAATACTTTGCTATTTCTTCTGTATAGGAAAACTGCAGCACCAGAAATCATTTGCTTTCATTCTATGCTGAGGACGTCTTGTCTGCAGGCAAAATCTTAGCTGAGGCCAAGAAACGCGGTATTGATCACGACTTCATGAAAATTCAAGATATGCTGCAGTTCTGTGTAAGTCAAATGAATCCAGTGTTTTCTTAACTTTTAAAACTGAAAGTAAAAATTTGAGGAAGTAGTTTGAAGCCATCTAAGGTGTTATAACACATTCCTGTCTGTCACTTTCACTGTATGTAAGTACACTATAGTGTGATATCAAACAGGAACTGTAGGGCATTGTGAGTTGTCAAACTATAAGTATTTCTGATTTGTTGTTTCAAAATGCTCCCATACGATGCAGTCAGATATTAAATAGTAATGAAAAATAAGAAAAAAATGCATATTCAGAAACAATGTTACTATGGTTACTTCAATATCTTTTAAAACAATATGGCTTGATTTACAACAAAAAAAAGAAAAAATGAAAAAGAAAAGTGAGGGAAGTTACATAATTGCTCATAACAGACACCCTGGTTCTTTGCTTGATTTTATCACTACAGCCTTGTACACATGATCAGAAAATCGCATGATAAATGACGCTTTTGAAGCGATCGTACGATAATCTGGTCATTAGTACACAGGTTTCGAGAGCCAATCACGACAGTTCATCCAATATTTTCTGAAGGGACAAACTTTTCTCATAGGCTACCAGATTGTACGGTTTTTGTTTGAGTACTACAGTACATCACTTCTGATTATTTTTATTCTATCATACTAGAATTTTCGTAACTTTAATAACTTCTTAATTTTCGATATGAGATTAGCATGCAAAAAAAACAAAAAGAAAAAGACAATCATTCGTCCGATAATCTCATCCTGTGTACCAAGCATTCAAACTTTTTGATTGTTATGGGCGATGCTTCACTTTTGTTACAATTTCGTTGCTGTTTGTAAAGCAGCCCTGCCTGCTACCTGCAGTCTAAGGCCCCTTTTACACGGGCGCCTCCGTGGAACGGACTCTGCTTTCCCAGCGGGGGATCGATCCTCTGATCCTTGCTGAGCAGGTGGATGACAGGTTCGTCTTTGCTCACTTTATAGAGCAAACATGGACCCAGTCCCGCTTTCCCCTATGGGGAAATCAGATGGAAACGGACCGCCTGTCCCTTTCCATCCGATACCATCTGATCCGCTGGACGGTTGGAAAATAAGACCACCATCCATCTGGATTTTGCAGACAATAGTGCCAGATGTCAGTGGACATGTCACCGCTGACATCCGCCGCTCCATAGGGGAGACTGGAGGGTCAGATCAGGTCCACCTGAAAGACTGACAGGTAGACCTGATCGGACATCTCGTGTGAAAGGGCCATAAAATGTTTGCTAAGGTAAGATGCTAATGTGAGTATACAATTAAATATATGAAAACGAATCACTGCACCCCACACTGTATAAACTTTTTTTTATTTATTGAATAGTAGAAGGGGTCACCTCTGACATGTTTGGCATTGAACAGTACTTCTGTTGGAGGTGACCCCTGTTACTATTTAAGAGATAGGAAAATTTGTTGCAGCCAAAAGAGCAGTGATTCATTTCCTTTTCTGACTGATTTGCCAGAGTGCAACAAGCCAGACTAACATCTGATGATTTTGCAGCAGAGCCTGTGAAAAACCACTAACCTTCAGTGGTATACATTTTTATGATGCTTTTTACAATTAATGGGGCTTGCATAGGTACATAGTTAATCTGGTTAAAATAAAAGACACAAGTCCATCCAGTTCATAGTACACATTGTACAACATGAAAACATCAGAAATGATGAACAAGAAGTAGAGTGCTGTCTCAGGTGAATTTTTAGAAATTTTACTCTGAGGGCTTGCATACTTTTTTTGGTAAAAATGCACTGGTAGAATTTCCATTGTTGTCTGAAAGCATATTAGACTATATTAAATGTATTAGTTGCTGAGTTACACTTTTTCTTTTCTCTTTTCTGTGTTTGTATAATACAATGTAAAATATGTTACATAATATCTGTGTTATAAGAGCACATTGGTAGAAAGCATTAGAGATATCTAAGATAATATATTTACTTATTCAATAAAAGGGCTTGATTTACTAAAGGCAAATAGACTGTGTACACTTTGCAAGCACAGTCACATGCATTTTCCTCAGAGCATAGTGAATGTGGTGAAACGCTGCTGATTTGCATTATAAATCATGTGCAAGCAAAAATGCTGTTTTTAAAATTTTTCTTGCATCTGATTGGATATTCTTTATAAAATGAAGCTCTACCACTTCACTAAGCGCTGGAAAAAATATCTACGTTCTTTTTAAAATTTTTGTCGTAAAAACGAACGTGTACTAAATATTACGTTTAGTCGTCGCAAAGTGGTGTAAGTGATACGAGACTCCTTTTACGTACACTGACACGAACGTTTCACATGTGTCAGATAAACGGAAATCATTTAGTTCGGGAAAATAACTTATTCATTTATATAATAGAATCTATAGAGATTACGAAAGATGGTTACACGAGAATATTGTGTCTATAATACATTGTATAAAATGTAACATAATATGTTTGTGTCTTTTCTCTTTTCTTTTTCACATTGAGTCGTTGATTATGTAAATTA
>BLSH010213537.1:1403513-1415835 GCA_018402905.1 Glandirana rugosa | reverse complement strand
GAGAATAGCTAATTGGGCCCAATTTGGACATTTTCACTTAGTGGTGTACTCACTTTTGTTTCCAGCGGTTTAGACATTAATGGGCTGTGTGTTGAGTTATTTTTAGGGGACAAAAAATGTACACTGTTATACAAGCTGTACACTCACTACTTTACATTGTAGCAAAGTGTCATTTCAAAGTTGTCACATGAAAAGATATAATAAAATATTTACAAAAATGTGAGGGGTGTACTCACTTTTGTGAGATATGTATATAGTTTCAGTTTATTTTACTTGCAATCACCCACTTTTCCATGATACGGTCTACAGACATAGCAGATGAAAGGGATTTTCTCTCCTGAAGTTATTTCTATGGCCTGATTTAAGCATTAAGTAATATTTTCAAACAAGTGATTTGTTTCTTTATGTATATAATTTAGTAAATTACTCATTGCTGATCAGAATACCGGAGATACATGAACTGCTCATGAATGTCTCTTATAGTAAAATGCCTTTCTACAACAAACCATGAGATACTTTCTTTCAAAACTGCCCCATTAACATCAAAAGGAGCATGTAATTGTTTGTGGCGCTTAGACATAGAAGGCCAATCACTGGTTAAAACTTTAATTAAAAAATGAATTGGGAAAAAAAAGTAGAGACTGTTATAGTTGTCTGGCTGTCATGCTGAACCAGTACCTTCAGTACTTTCTGAAGCATGGATCTAGAACAAGTATGCAGATCAAGAGTCCTAACTACACTCAGACTTACTTATAGGTATGCTTATTCCAGGTCTGTGCCTCAGAAAACCAGATACAGCCAGCCAATTAGTATTCTTTGAAGAAAGTCAGGAATAGCCGCCCTTGTGTTACTCTTAGTATGTTTCCCTCAAATCACATGGTTATTAGGAAATATTAACCACTTGATGTCCATGCTATAGCCGAAAGACGGCTACAGCACGGACCTCAAAAGCCAGAAGGGTGTCCATGTATGTCCTCCCATTCTCGCCAAGGGGGTGCATGCGGCGTGCTCTGTGATTGTTAAGTTCTTAGGACTCGGCTGATCACAGAGCAGAGTTAAGGGCCAATCACAGCGGGCCCTTTACAATGTGATCAGCTGTCAGCCAATGACGGCTGATCACAGAAGTAAACAGAAGCCGGTTACTGGCTTTTTTTTCTCCAGCGTGAAATATAGAATAAAGTCGGTAACTGACTTCTGTTAGAGGGACACGGGTCCCCTAAGTGCCCACCAGTGCTGTTAATCAGTGCCCTCCAATGCCATCTATCAGTGCCCATCAGTACTGCTAATCAGTGCCCACCAGTGCCACCTATCAGTGCCAATCAGTGCTGCCAATCAGTGCCTCATCATCTGTGCCTCTTGATAAGTGCCCATCAGTGCCACCTATCAGTGCCAATCAGTGCTGCCAATCAGTGCCCATCAGTGCCTCATCATCTGTGCCTGTCAGTGCCACCTATCAGTGCCCATCAGTGCTGCCTATCAATGTCCGTCAGTGTCACCTATCAGTGCCACCTATCAGTGCTGCCAATTGGGGCCACCTCTCTGTGCCACCTATTAGTGCCCATCAGTGCCACCTATCAGTGCCCACCAGTGCTGCCTCATCAGTGCCCATTAGTGCCACCTATCAGTGTCCATCTGTGCTGCTTATTAGTGCCCATCAGTGAAGGAGAAAAAATATAAAAATTTAATTTGGATGCAGTGCTGCATGACTGTGCAATTGTCATTCAAATTTTGAGAGAGCTGAAAGCTGGAAACTAGCCTGGGCAGGAAGGGGGTATAAGTGCCCAGTAAAAAAAAAGATAAAACATCTAAACATTTTTTATTTGAGAAATCAATATTTAAATTGATAAATTAAACAACAAATTATTAAAATTTGCTCTGAAAAGATTATTGAGTGTAGATAATTCTAGTCAATATTAGTAAGCAGAGAAAGACCAATGACCTCATTTAGCAAGGAACAGATCTCTACAGAATGCCATTTAAAGTGATTCTAAAAGATTACATTTTTTTACCTAAAATCAGAAACATGTCATATTTACCTGCTCTGTGTAATGGTTTTGTACAGAGCAGCCTTGATCTTCTTCTTTTTGGATTCCCGCCAGTGATCCTGGCTCCTCCCTCCTGCCGAGTGCCCCCAATAGCAAGCCTCTTGCTATGGGGGCACTCAAGCAGGCTCACTCCCAACATTGTCCATTGTCTACATAGAGCAAGGCTCGGCCCTGCTCCCACCCTTTCCTTGTTGGCTCACTGGCTGTGATTGACAGCAGCAGGAGTCAATGGTTCCTGCTGCTGTATGAACCAATGAGGAGGGAGAGAGACCCAGGAGAGTCACTGCTGTCATGCACATTGCTGGATCGAGATGGGGCTCAGGTAAGTACGGGGGGGGGGGGTGCTGGCGGGGAAAGCTGCACCCAGAAGATTTTTTACCATAATGCATAGAATGCATTAAGGTAGAAAAACAAATTCTGCCTTTAGAATCAGATCAGAGATTTTTTACTTTGTAAAGTGAGTTTTTGGTAATGAGGTGAAGCTGTGCAAGCAAAAAACTTGGTTTTGTGTTTTTATTTTTCTTGGACTTTGGGTATTCATTCTGAAAAAAATGTTTTACACAGTTCAGTTAAGCGCGGTAGACATTCACTCCTCCTTTATTAAATCAACCCCAATGTTACTATAGTCATTGTTTTCATTGGCTTTAAGGTTTCTTACGATCGTTGAGTTGGTTGATTTACATAATGGATAAATAATGCACTCAAGATTACTTGGTAGATCAGTTAGATTCACTTTTTAAAACCTATTATGGCAAAGTTAATGACATTTTTGATTTTCAAGTGTAGTAATACATTAAACTTGATGAATAAAACGTTGACCTGTATTTGGAAAAGACAATTTTAAATACATGATTTTGACCCTCACACTTTGAGACTTCTCTTCTTTTACATGTTCATTTATTCACTTTCAAAAATACCTGACATTGTACTGTATTCTGTTTTTACAAATATACTTAAACAGACTGTTTTATTTCTTATAGCCACCCGGTAAATGTGAATCGACAGAAGTAACACAGAACATGAAAGAGCTTAGGGAGAAGTTTGATGGGGTGAGTGATGGGAAGAATTCCTTACTGGGGTTTATTTGAAAAAAGTAAACCTTATAATAATTATATAAAATCATAATAATAATAATAATAATGATGTTTATATCTATACTATTTTAATTACTACATACTGTTAGAAATGGATGTGAAATATACTATTTAAGTCTGACCATTACGGAATGGTGGTCAGGATTAAATAAAGACCTCATTACTAAAGCTAAACATCTGGATCCAACTGATTAATACTAATTTAATTATCGAATAATCAAAAAGTTTGGTTCTATTACAGTGGTTCTCAACGCCAGTCCTCGGGACCCCCTAACAGGCCAGGTTTGCAGGATAACTAAAATGCATCACAGGTGCTATAATTTTCTTCTCAGTGATTGCAGTATTCTAGTCTGCATCTCCCCAAGGTAATACTGAAATTCTGGCCTGTTGGTGGGTCCCGAGGACTGGAGTTGAGAACCACTGTTCTATTAGGTGTGGGAATACATTTCAGTGATTAGCAGTAAACCCATGATTTATTTTGGAAATTGTTGTATTTTTATATATTGTTTCACTCTCACAATAGTATTTGAACATACAAATTGAATTATAGTGCCATTTATGCCATGTATGTCCTCTGATTCTCGCCCAGGGGGTGCACATGGCGCACTCTGCGGTTGTCAAGTTCTTAGGACTTGGCTGATCACAGAGCAGAGTTAAGGGCCAATCACAGCGGGCCCTTTACAATGTGATCAGCCGTCAGCCAATGACGGCTGATCACAGAAGTAAACAGAAGCCGGTTACTGGCTTTTTTTTTTCAGTGATTAGCAGTAAGCCCATTATATATTTTGGCAATAGTTGTATATATATATTGTTTCACTCTCCCAATAGTATTTGAACATACTAATTGAATTATAGTGCCATTTTCTGTTGCTCTAAATAGAGTATTTATTTTGAATGAAATACGATGGTGTATCTTTAAACATCATCACTTGAACTGTAGCAAACAGTATGACCTAGGATTTGGTGCACCCTCTTCTGAAGTGCCTGCAAAGTGGATTTAAAATATGTTATGATTAAAAGGTGATTCCACTATAAATGGCATAGCTAATTACACAAGCCTCATACAGTGTACTATTACCTTTATATTTTAATCTCCAGTCAGCTATACATTTCACATTAGACATGTGCGGTTGTTTCGTTCTGAAATTGAAATTCGGGCGAATTTTCGTTTTTGGGAAATTCGGATGTATAATAGTTCCAAATTTAAATGAATTTGAAATAACGAAAAAAAAAATATTCGGACGAAATTTGAATCATTTTCGAATCGTTTTCAAATACTTTTCGAATTAGAAAAGTTTTCAAATTCAAATAGTTTTCAAATTTGAAAAGTCCTTGAATTTGAATAGTTTTCCAATTTTCAAAGAGAACAAAATAGAATAGAAAACAAAGGAATAGAACAGAAAAAAAAACAGACTAATAAAAGAATTTAACAGATAACAAAAGAATAGAATATAACAGCTCTGTTCCACTCCACCACATTATATTCTTTAATTTTCTGTTATATTCCCCTCTATTGTATTCTATCTTATTCCATTCTATTACTCCACTTTCCACTCCACCCTATTCTCCTTGGAAATTAGAAAACTATTCTAATTAGAAAACTGTTCCAATTTGAAAATGATTCAAATTCGAAAACGATTCGAATTTGAACCGATTTGAATTCAAAAACTTTTCAAATTCGAAAACTATTCGAAAATTAATTCAAAAGCTTTTTGAATCGATTCGAAAACGAATAAACAAAACGAATTCTGAAAAACAAATTAAAATAATGAAACAAATCTAACTAAACAAATGTTTTTAAATAACAAATCGAAACTAAACTAAACTAAACAAATTTTTTCGCTCTGCACATGTCTATTTCACATAGTCACCTTGACAATCAACATGAGAACTGGGGTGTTCTGTACACTGGATGTGTGCAGAATGTTCCCAGGTAAGTCACTCACTGCTTTTCATAGCAGCTCACCCCTCCCAGTCACTGAAGCATTAGGAAGTTACTGCAGGGAATGGGAATAGTTGGAATCCATGCGTCATCTAAACAGAAACAGCAACTAATAGGGCTTCAAAGTTTAAAATTCTAAAATCTCTAAAACAAAACTTCTAAAATCCTTGCAATGCCTGTAACTACTAGGAGAAAATATTTTTTCTCTCAACAAAAGTGGGGTTATACCTTATGGTACATTGCACAGACTTTAGAATGCAGTTTTTATAAATATTACCATGGGTGAAAATTAGAGTTGAGCGGACACCTGGATGTTGGGGTTCGGCGGGTTGAACTTCGTGGAAATGTTCAGGTTCGGTACCGAACGTTACCCAAACTTGACCCCGGACCCCGAACCCCATTGAAGTCAATGGGGACCTGAACTTTTCGGCACAAAAATGGCTGTAAAAAAGTCCTGGAAAGGGCTAGAGGGCTGCAAAAGGAAGAAAAATGGGAGATGTTATTCGATCTGCAATCTGTCCCTCAAAGCAGTAGTAATCTCTACCTAGTCCAGTATCAGATCGTTCTGTAATCAGATCATTCTGTAATGCAGGATGAGATCATGCTGTAATCAGATCGTTCTGTAATGCAGGAAGAGATGTTATTAGATCTGCAATCTGTCCCTCAAAGCAGTAGTAGTAATCTCTACCTAGTTATTATCACTGCAATCTGTCCCTCAAAGCAGTAGTAGTAATCTCTACCTAGTTATTAGATCTGCAATCTGTCCCTCACAGCAGTAGTAGTAGAATTCTCTACTTAGTTATTAGATCTGCAATCTGTCCCTCACAGCGCCGGCAGCATCCTCTCCCTACACTAACCTGAGAGCATGTGACATGCAGCACTGTGACTCCAGCCTCATATAGAGGCTGGGTCACATGATGCACTGGCCAATCACAGCCATGCCATTAGTAGGCATGGCTGTGATGGCTTCTAGGGAAAACCAGTGAAACGCTTGTTGATTGGCTGCCCTGCAGCTATTCAACATGCGTGATAAAATACCAGAACCCGGAACCCGAACCCGGACTTTTTCTCAAACGTTCGGGTTCGGGACACGGACACCTGAAAGTTCGGTACTGACCCGAACTTTACAGTTCGGGTTCGCTCAACTCTAGTGAAAATGTGTGAATCTACTCAAAAGGAAGAATGTCAATACATTCATTGATTATTTATTGACTTTACTTGCTCTTCCTCAACTTCATTGTAAAAACTGACCAAAGTTCTGACATACTTTACTTTATAAATCAATTGTCAAGGTATATTGGAGAAAAATGAAGTATAAGTGCTTTTTTATTGTTTTCACAGAACAAGATTATAAAGGGGATGAAGAGACTAAATAAAGCCGTAAGTGAATTTGACATCCTTCTTCTCTGGATCCATGAATTCGCCATTAGTGAGCTAAAGAAAACAAAAGAAAGAAAATAAATTTCTATCAAGCACATTAAGATTCGAAAACATGAATGGATATACTTGAAGCAACTTTCTATAATGTGAACACATTTATATTTAAGCAAATGCAGGAGATATAACTATAGTTATTGTATTTATTATTGTTATTACTATTAATTATTATTATTTATATTCCTATTCCATGGAAGCTGATTTATATAATGTTTGGTTATTTATACCAACTTCTTATTCTTAATACAGTATATATCATACCATGCTCATTATGACAACTCTTTGCCAACTTTAAGGCCTCATGCACACGGGCATATCTTTAAAAATAAACAAAACGTCGGCCCGATGTCAAGGAAAAAAAATCGGCGTTTTTCGGCGTTATGCATCAGCGTTAGTGAGCGTTGGCGTCAATAGGCGTTTTTAAAAAAAAAATCATCCCTCAGCTATTTTTGAACCTAAAAACGTTTACATCAAAAAACGCTGGAAAAAGCCGGTACAATATTAGTTGGCGTTTTGCGGCGTCGGCGTCAAAAAACGCCAAGACGTTACAGCCTCAGAACGCGATGGCCGTGGGTTCTACTTTCAGCTCACTAACGCCGACGCCATCTACAGCTCAAAAACTCTGACGTTTTTATGGGGCCATTGACTAACATGGAGAGCTGCAAAAAACGCCAGAAAACGCCGGCGTCAAAAAACGTCCGTGTGTATGAGGCCTAAAGCCAGTTGTTTTTTTCAGTTTTGAATAGAACAGGGAAGGGTAAGCATCTATCTACTATTTTTATCTCTGTCTGTGACTCAAATGGGAAGATTTACTCTCACTGGGGTATGAGGACAAGAAATCAAAGGTTTGATGGCAAACACAGCCTTCCAGCCCAAAAACTAGAGGTTCTAACGTTTGCCTACTATACTATAGACATGTGTAATTCATTTTGTTCCAAATTTGTTTTTTAACGACTTTCGCCAAATTTTTCAGAATATTCGTAATTTCAAGTATTCAAAAATTATTCGAAAATTCGGATAGTCAAAAATTCAGAAATTCGGAAATGTGAAAATTTAGAAATTTAGAAATTCGAAAATTAAAAAATTTGCAAACAAAAATCCAAAAATAAGAACAAAAATCTGAAAATTCGAAAACCCGAAAATTTAAAAATCTGAAATAACTAATAATAACTTAACTATTACTATTAAATTATAGGTATTGGAATTTCCTTTCAAATTTTGCTGTTAGTGAGCGCAACGAATGCGAATTTATCTGAACTTACGAATTATCCAAAATAACGAATGCAGTATCTAAATAAATCGAACGTAACAAATTAATAGTAATAAATAACAATAATAATAATAATAAAACCTTTTTATTATTATTATTCATTATTAATTTGTTCCATTCCATTTGTTTAAATGCAGCATTCGTTATGTTGGATAATTCGTAACTTCGGATAACTTCGTATTCGTTATGTTGACCAGCAAACAAATTTGAAAGGACATTCCAATACCTATAATTTAATAGTTAGTTATCATTAGTTAGTTATTTCGAATTTTTGGATTTTCATTCTTTTGAGTTTTCGGATTTTCTTTCCTATTTTCGGATTTTTGATTATTCGGATTTTCGTATTTCAGAATTTTCTAATTTTAAATTTCAGAATTTTCAAATTTACAAATTTATGGATTTCGATCATAAATGACCGGAAAAAAAATGAATGAAATGAAAATGAATGAATTTTTCAGCAGTGCACATGTCTACTATACTACACTGTATGCGTTTTTGTCATTGTCTCTGTTGGAGATATTTCCCATTATTTTTTGTCACTGGGAGAGGAAGTGATTGAAAATCGCCCCAAAAGGAACACAGACCTAAAAGAGACATTAACCCTTACTCATTTTATGCAAAGCAGAAAAATTATTTTGGCTGCCATTGTGCTTTGAGTAGTGACTTACAGCTTTCAGACAGAAAGGAAAAATATTATATTGCACTTGTAAAGGTATGCATTTAATATCCATTTGGACGATGACTACTTTTTGAAATAGCTTTTTTGTATTTATTCATGTGATAAAACTCTAAATTATTAATATAGCTTGTTAAAAGTTATTGGGTAATTATAGCAAGCTTAGTGTTATTGTTTAATGACCTATCTGTATTTTTGATGAAATGGAACATTATAGCATGTTTTCTAATAGGTGTTACCATTCCAGATATTTACAAAAATACATAACCATATTTTTCAGGTGATATACATAATATGTTTTAATTTTAATAGTTAAACTATCCTTATTTATTCTTAATTATTGCATTATAAAAAATATATGCATAATTTATTGAATATTGTATTGTCTGTACACATGAATTACTTGAATAAATGATATTATCATTTACATTTTTGTAGCTTGCATATGTTTAACCACCTTAATACCGGGCACTTTTACCCCCTTCCTGCCCAGACCAATTTTCAGCTTTCAGTGCTCTCACACTTTGAACGACAATTACTCAGTCATGCTACATTGTGCCCAAGTGAAATTTTTATTTTTTTTTCACACAAATACAGATTTCTTTTGGTGTTATTTACTCATCATGGGGTTTTTTTATTTTTTGTGAAAAAAGAGCAAACATTTAAAAAAAAAAACAATATTTTCTACTTTCTGTTTTTAAAAAAATTAAATAAAATCAAATTTAATTATATAGCCCTTCTGCCGAGCGGAGATGCGCTATGTCTAGGGAACAGAAGCACATTGGGATCACACAGCTGCATGGCCACGCATGCGGCTTCATTCTGAGCGACTTACGGGCACGTCGACTCAGAACGATGAAGCTCCCACCCCACTATTTAATTGCAGTGGCCAGGTGGGAAGCCGTTAAAACATTAGAACAACCTTTAGTAAACCATTTTTTGTTTGGCACTTTTTATTGTTACATGTTCTCATTCACATGGCATTACTGCGAATATTAAACTGCTGCATTAACTTGTTCTTTTCTGAAAACTCCAAAACCTGAAGCTTTCCTCTGCTATGCAGAGGGGGCAGGGGAATTAATGTTTACCATAATTAGCCCTGTCTGTAATGTGCAGGCAGATCTCATTATCAGTTGTAGACTAGCTTTGTTCTAAAAAGAGTTAAAAATCTAAAGGTTGGGCATCTATTGTATGTCAATGGGGGGAACTAGTCATGTGTACCTCTTTGTCAGTGGGGACAGACCGAGTTCCTTCTCATTTTAAATTGTTCAGTAGCTTGCATGCCCAAGGCCTGCTCTATACAAACACAAAGAAGAATAAAAAATATTTTTTACATTATTTTTATATATGCTGAGGCACAAACATAAAGTAGGTTTAGTTAGTAGTAGCTAGTAGGTAGTAGTAGTTTCTCAAATTTGACCGCATAAGTAGAAATGCACTTTAAATGATGTTATTGTAACGCTGAAGGAGCCACTGAGTACATGTCCAGGGTTCTTTTCCCAGTAATTGTTCTGCGGCCAGGCACACAATTCTGATCACTGTTCAGGCTCAATAACCAGTCTGGGGATATGCTTTTTTGATGCTTTAATGAAAACTTGAACTTGGATAGCTGGTTGATGATTGTAGCACACCCCAGAAACCTTTAGTAGCAATTTGAGGTCACTAAACTTCTTTAGAACTATAAGCTAAGTAAATGGTGGACTGAGCTTTGTAGTAGCAACCTGAGGAGATTTACCTTCCTCTTAGAGATCTGAGCAGAGTCCTTTTACTAGGTCTAGGTTTACTGATCTTAAGAGCAAATGGTGTCAAGTGTGATCATGCACAGCTGCATTATTACATTTTATTTTAAATCATTTTTACCACCAGTGGCGACTGGTGATAATTTTTTTGAGGGGGCCGCAAACAGTGCACCCACAGACTATGGTGGGCAGCTTCACCTCGGGCTTCCCCTTGCCCTGCTCTCCAGGGGCACCACAGCAGCAGAGGCTTTCCCTTTCCCTGCTTTCTGTAGGCATCGCGGCGGCGGCAGCTTCTGTTTCCTCCCTCTTTCTCAGCGGCCAATGGGGCGCTTCTCCTTTCAGCCAATCAGGAAGTGGGTCTCAGACCCACTTCCTGATTAGCTAGGAGGAGGATCAGTATTTCAATAGCGAATATTCATTCGCTATTGTAACACATCTGAGCCCACCCTTTTCTGAAGCCTATTGGAGCCTCTGGCTCTATTCAGGTGCTTTAAAAAACACCCCCCATTGGAATTCATGCATCCCGGCTTCCTGCATGGGGGGGGGGGGCGTCCGTGCGCCCCTAATGGACGGGCCACTGTTCAGCACAAAGATCTCCAACAAGGTTTTCTAAATATTTAAAATAGAATACTAATAAAAACACAAGTGACTTGATACCTGCTTGCTCTGTTAACCATAGGACACTACATGGATCTGCTGCTAGCTTCACCTTTGTGTATTGTTTTCTTTTTTTAATGCTATTTTGCATTATCTTTTATTTGAATAACCTTTTACTATGGATCAGGGAATGGTACTTCTCTACTAAATAAAATTCACAGAGCACTTTTAGCTATCTGAATATTGCAGACAGCATGCTGCTTACACGAGGAGAGTAAAAGTGTATCTAAAGCCTACATTTTTATTTTTTGACCAAGTAAGAAATGGTTAGAACCCCTGTTCAGTTTTTATTGCTGTTTTTGTCCCTTTTGGTGAGATTTCTCCACTTTTTTGTTCTGGTAAAAACTCATCCCACGACTACCAACTTTTTTCTCCCACTGACCACTGATTACATTTTCTTACTTTTACTGACCACCAATAATTGTCTTTTTTCATACCATTACACCCTTGACCACTAGCACTGAACATACTTTTCTCCCACTAATCCCAGGACATTTTTTATTCTTCCCAGGGACCACTGTCTCTGAGGCATCCCCAAATGCCCACTCCAACTGACCACATGCCTTTTTTCCCACTTGGGAAATTTTCCTCTCATTGACCAGCAATGTAACAAATAATATGTACTATGTGCTATGTAGTACATTACCTGACCCCTGCATTCTGTATGCTTTGTTATGTATTACAGGTGTAATAAGTAAGTGTTTATTTTCTCACCAGTTGATGCATGCTGCACAGTTTGCTACTAATAAAGATATTTATATATGTAGCACCCTCTAGTGCTAGAATTGTAATGGTGTTTAAGTGTAGGAAAATGTGCGCAGGCTTGGCTGGTGCCAAGCTTGTCTGTGTTTTTTCCTGGGTTGGGCAGAGATCCATGGAGGGCTGGATGGCTCAAAGGCAGCATTACTGACATTACTGAGACCCCCCACCCACCATTTCTAGAATGTGCTGGAACCTTCTAGAAAGATGAGAGGAGAAGCAACGGGAAGCTGCCTGGAATATTCTGAGGGTTCTGACCAATCCCCAACTTGGGTTGGCTGGGGGAAAGCCCCTTCAAATACTCTGGGCCAGCCCATCTGGGGAGGAGAGTTCGGGCCCCTCAAGGGAGTTTCCGGTGCTGTCTGATTGTGAGGTAGAGGTCGAAGGTGGGCTTGAGAGGAGGGGTCTACCCGACCGGGTCTCATAAACTTCCCCGAAAGGGGGTCGGTTGGGTTCAACCCCTAACCAGTCTTGGGAGTCTTATAAGGTCCGTCGAAGGGCAACGAAGAGGAGAGTAGAAAGATCTTCCAAGGTCGTGTAAGATCTTTACCACCCACCCCCCAGAGTCATTACAGTCATTACGACGGAAACTCGGTAGGTCGGGAGGTACCTAGAGACGGGTTGGGTCCTTTTTTGTGTCTGTTCGAACCGTGGTCGGTTCGGACGCGTGTAAAAGGATGTGAATTTGTGGTAATGTTAAGAT
>BLSH010213537.1:1379180-1394553 GCA_018402905.1 Glandirana rugosa | reverse complement strand
TATATTCTTCTACATATTTTTGGTAAAAAAATCGCAATCAGCGTTTATTGATTGGTTTGCGCAAAAGTTATCGCGTCTACAAACTATGGGAATTGATTTATGGCGTTTTTATTATTTTTTTTTTTTACTAGTAATGGCGGCGATCTGCGATTTTTATCGGGACTTTGATATTGGTGGGGACATGTCGGACATTTTTGACACTTTTTTGGGACCAATGACATTTATACAGCGATCAGAAATTTAAATGTCCACTGATTACTGTATAAATGTCATTGGCAGTGAAGGGGTTAACCTGCAGGGGGCAGTGAAGGGGTTAACAATGTTCCCTGGGTGTGTTCTAACTGTGGGGGGGATGGGTTGGCCGGGACATAACAGATCTAACTGATCCCAGTGACAGGGATCAGTAGATCCGCTTGTCCCCCTCTCACAGAACGGGGAACCGCCGTGTTTACATTGGCGGTTCCCCGTTCTACAGCTCTGCAGGCGATCGCGGGTCAGGAGCGGACATCGAGTCCGCCCGACCCACGGGCACGCCCACGCAGCATGCGGCGGCCGCACGCCTCCGCCGCCTGTGAGTGCGCGCCGGGAGCGTGCAAAGGGGCGGACGTCCATGGACGTCCACCCGGAGATTGAGATCCGCGCTGTAGACGTCTTTTCTTTCGTCTATAGCGTGGATCTCAAGCGGTTAAAAATAAATTAGATGATGAAATAGCAACATTGTTGCAGGGACAATTTGTTTGAGAGAAAGATACATTTCATCTCAACATGAAGAGTATTTCTTTAGGGAAGTTACAATTGTACCATTAGAATCAATGGCTGAAACTTGCACTCAAGAAGGCATATTAGCCAACGCGAATTTGCCTTCTCAAAAAGGCATTATAGGCAAGTGCGAATTTGCGAATTTACTATACCGCCCTCTAAAAAAGGCATGGGAGTTAAAATGAGGGAATTTTCTTGTCTGAGTTGTGCTGATGAATAGTCAGGAAAAAAGGGGGAATTTGGCTCTTTTCAGACTTTCAATGATATTTCAGGTTATATATCACTCTTTTAAACAATTTAAAAGCAGATCATCATTAAACAAGATACTACATTATTAGAAACAATTTAGGTGATCATATCATGCTCTAAACATTATTTCCATGTGCAATTCCCTTGCTTCTACCACGACTAGTTTTTTAGTCAGTCACTGTTGTTTGGGCGCTATAGGGAATTTGATTCTGGGACTATTTTCTCCCTCGGGGCTTTAGTGAATTCCATTTTCGCGCGAATTTGCGATTCTGCGCGTTAAAATTTGCGCAAGGGCAGAATTGCGATATAGTAAATGACTCCCTGTGTTTCTGGAAATTTGTGTGCCTGGCTGTGCGCTATATATATATATATATATATATATATATATGAGACTAGCATAGTATATATGTGAGTTTAGCATAGTCATAACACAGTAATTATTGAGTATTTTGTGGTTACAAGGACTCCAAATATATAATATGTAGTCTCAAGCTATATTTAATCATGCTCCGTTAAGTCGCGCCCAATATTGGGCAATTTAGCCATACCCATTTTTGCCACAGGTGTTAAGGTGTCTTGACACCTGTGTTTAAATTTGAGTATCAAAGTTGAGAGGTAGGAAACAACAGGCACACTCCCTAAAGGAAGAAAAAGCAAGAAAAGAAAAGAAAAAGAAGAAAGAAAAGTGAGAAAGAAAGAAAGAAAAGGCATATCAGAATAAATTTAGACAAATTAATAGATATATGTCAATGGTGACAGAACTTCAGTAAGTGGGTGTACCGGCTAACACAATGTCTAGAAAATGTAGACAATGAGGATGACTGAAACCAATCCGTTTTGGTATCCTGGAATTTCACAGCATATTGATGTAGCTAAATGGTTTAATGATTTAGGCAGAGTTCCAGACCCTGTATACATTTTCCCCAATGAGGATAATTTGACACATAATTTCCTACATATTCCCAGGCATATCCATAAAACAGGTGCTGCTCCTGTCAATTTTTGGATTGTGTGTTAGTGCTGGGAATAACCCCCAGCATATGCCAGGGCCAGCAATAACACCCAGTCACAATAATTAACCTTGAAACCACGGCACAGCACAATAATTAACTCCTGGCACTGCACAAACATTAACACCCAGATTGGCACAATAATTAAAGCACTATTAAACCCAAAAGCCACATGTATTATACTGCAATACCAATTCTTAGATGTGATGGCTGCATTAAGTTTATTTTTAGGATTTCTTTCCATATTTTCATTTAGTCATCCAGCCAGCAAATCTGTTGTTTATAAAAGCTCAGGTTCTCAAGTAGAATGTATAAGGGCTGGCTCACACTGGATCGGCGCGAAGCGGCGTGATGCGGCGCTCGAGGCGATCTCAAAGCGGCTTGCTAGGAGACTTCTATCATAGAAGTCAATGCAAGCCGCCTGAGATCGCCCTGAAAATAGTGCAGGGACCATTTTTCTAAGGCGGAGCGAAGCGATTCACTCCTATTAGAATGGTCCCATTTGCACAGCATTGAGGCGATTTGTCAGGCGACTCAAGTCGCCTGACAATTCGCCTAGATGTGAACGGGCCGTAAGTCTACATGATGAGACAAACTAACACAGGCAGGGGTAGTTAAAATGATCAGCTTTTATTTGTTCATGTAAAACCTTTATCCCAAAAGGAAAAAAAAACTGTTTGCTGTAACTGCTTATAAAGTGTTTGACTTAAATTTGCTTAGTTTATTTAAATATATTTGTATATTTGACACTACTCTCTCCCCCAGACTGACAGTGCTGCTGTCTGTTGTGCCTCCTGTGCTCATTCATCCAGAGTGGTGTCTCACTAATATAGGAGGTGTGTTACTAGCCAGATCACCAGGTGAAAACCAAGGGAAAAAGTCAAAGAAAATGAAACTGATGCAAATGATTAACCCCAAGCTCGGCACAGTTATTAACCCCAAGCACAGTACAATAATTAACCTGCAGCACAGCACAATAATTAATATACCAGCACAGCACAATAATAAAATCCCAAGCATGACATAAAAATAAACCCCCCCAGCAATGCACATTAATTAAACCTCAACATTGCACAACAATTAAGTCCTTAGAATGCCACAACAATTATCCCCAGCATGGCATAATAATAAACTTCCAGCAGTTCAGAGTAATTAACTACCAAGCATATCACATTAATTAACTCCCAGCACAGTACAATCATAAACTGACCACTTTTCACTTTAATTAACCCACAGCACTGCACAATAATTAACCTCCAAGATTGATAATAATTAACTCCCAGGAGTAACGCAGTCAGTGTGCCCCCTTCATTATGAAACATGCAACATAGCATATATAGCGTGAGGTCAGCATTATGTAGCGTATAGAGTATTGAGGTGAGAACTGTGTACAACATTACTTTCTCAGTGCACCCCCTTACATTGGTGGTCAGTGTGCACCTGTACAAGGTTGGTCATTATGCACCTTGTATATTGGCATACCTCTCAAGTGGCCCTCATTTGGAGGGATTGTCCCTCTTTTGGAACTGAATATCTCTGTCCCTTTTTCTTCTTCAGTTGTCCCACTTTTTGTCCTGATGTACAACGTTGGCTTCGCCAATTTCTATAGAAAATTTATTAAGGGGTTCTCAGAGGTCATCGCCCCCATCACCCAGCTCACAAAGCAAAACACGCACTTTCTATGGGCTTCTGAAGCCTAGGCGGCATTACAACTACTCAAGCGACTCTTCACCTCTGCACCAGTCCTAAGACATCCAGATGCTACCCTACCCTACATTCTGGAAGTGGACGCATCTGAAACGGCGGTGGCAGTGGTACTTTCTCAGAGGCAGGGGCCTAAAGCCGCTCTGCACCCCATTGCCTTCTTCTCCCAGAAGTTGACCCCTCCGGAGAGAAACTACGATGTGGCAGACAGGGAATTGCTGGCTATCAAAGCCGCCCTGCAGGAATGGCGGTATCTGTTGGAGGGAGCCACGCATCCAGTTCTTGTGTACACCGATCACAAGAACTTGCACACATGGCAAGAGACCAAGCTTTAAGCCAGTCTTTCTATCATATTCTCAATGTGTTCACGTCTTCATACAGATGCGCCCACCAGGAAGTATAGCTCTGTATACCCTGGGCAGTAAAAGGAGAGAGCTGGTTTAAAGAAACTATTAGCTCCACATAAATTGCACATACCCATAAATATAAATATAAGCTATACTCATTCATAAATTCATAAACAATTGATCTCTATCATACAGGCAAAATACCAATAAATAAATCATTAAAAACAATGCATCACCTAATATTTAGTAACAAATGTTACTGAAATATGATTCAAAAAATGTTAGATATCCTAAATCCATATCAACACTAATACTGTATTCATAATAAATACATTTACATTAAAATTGGTGCATTTAATAGGCTAAAAATAACATAGATAAATTGTGATAAAATGAATAAACCTTATAACAGCGGTAAATAACTAATAAGAAGGAGGGGTCATTAGGAATTATTTATAAAACAGTTCACGTCCCAATCTATATCGAGGCCCTGAGGGACGTAACTTTTTAAGGAACCAATCCACTGCGTCTCACATCTGGATAATTCCCTCACCTTGAAGTCACCCCTCCAGTGTGGGACAAAGTGATCAATTCCCAAAAACAAAGTGCCTCTAGGGTCTCTTTCATGGACCTCGTCATAATGTCTGGAAACACTATGTTTCCGAATCCCTTTTCTAATATTTTGAATATGTTCCTGCCACCTAACCTTAAGGGCTCTGGTGGTCTGACCCACGTATTGCCTCCCGGAAGGACATTAAAGGAGGTATACAATGTGGGTCGTATCACGCGTGATAAAAGGATTGATGTGGTAATTTTTCCTAGTGGAACTTGGACTGTAAGGTGTACACCAATAAAAAGTTTGTTAAACGGAATTATGCTATTGTTTTCATCATACATGGTATTGTGGATGCCACCGTGGATGTGCTGATGGAGCGGCAGACAGGCTGGACAAACCAGGGAAGACACGATATGTTGTCCGCATAACCCTTACATGCCTCCTTGATCCTTTATAATAAAGGGTCAATTGGATCTGGTAAGCGCATCTCCTATTTTTTGATGTTGCACGTGGTGATGGTTTGTGCACATATGAACACAGATTGAAGAGTGATAACAACTTAAAGGGACTTTTATTAGGGACTTTTAATTTATCCGTTATTGATTTACACAGATTGAAAATTAATTTGAGCGTAGCTTTTTGGTTTACACATGATATTCTCACATGATTTAGTTGCAGCCGATGCATAAGATTTTGGATATCACATGCACAGTATATTTTTTGTATTCACTGTATTGTTTGGGATTAACCTTATTGCAGCTGTGAAGTTTATTTAGTATTGTCACTTTGGGGAGTTGACACTTGATATTGTTTATTATGGATGTGTTTGAATTCAGGGCCACTCATAAAGTGGACACAGAGGGGATTTTTTCCAACACACTTGATGATACTGGTTACATAGGAGGGGTTTTTAGATTTAAGAATTTCCAGGTAACTGAATTGCATGCTCAATGGGATGTGGCTTTTTTTGAGCAGTACATCTGAGAGAGCATGGTTCCACGCAGCCTCATATGGGAGGTATGCCCACAACAGGACGAAGTCCAATTGGAAGATTGGTATTGTTTTTTTAATACAGCGGGTATAGGTTTTTCACAATTTTTGAAAGAAAAGAGAGTGGTTAAACTGAAAGGCTTAGATTCACAGATCATGGAAATCAGAGATAAGCTAATACCTTTTAAGGAGAATGAGGAATATAAAGACAGGTCAAAAAGAATACAGAAATTGCTAGAAAAGGAGGAGATCGAGCAGAAAATTAAAAAGAAGAAAAAGTATATTAGAGATGAGGGAAACTATCAAACTGGACATGTGTCACGTACCTGGTGGAAGAGTCTGGCTTAGGCAGTAGGCAACCTCCCTTACGACGCTGACTCGGGAACCCCTGGTAGAACAGACAGGTGGCTCAGGAGTGCAGGATGGTACGAGGGTCGGATTGGGTCACTGGTGTTGGTAAGAAGTCCGTTGGCGCACCCATGCACAGGAAGCGTGGTCGCACAGGCCGGGTCGTGAAACGTGCTGGCGGTGTGGTACAGGAGGAGCAGGCAGGTGGATGGTCAGTTTCAAGCAGGGTCGTCAACAGGCAGGCAGCAAAGGTATCCGAGGATCAGGCAGGAGAGTGGTCATAGACAAGCCGGGGGTCGGTACCGGCAAAAAACAGCAGGGTCAGGCAAGCCGGGTCACAGGAACAGATAATCAGATACAGGATGCTCAGGAGCACACACTAAACGCTGTGGATCAGACAGCACTTGCTGCAGGGTGTGTTCAGCTGAAATAGAGCCGCTTGGCGCCGTTTCTGGCACGTGCGCACAAGGGAGCGTGCGCGTGCACGTGTGAACGTGCGTTTGCAAACAAGCGGTCGCACCAGCGAGCGAGCATAGACACGCGCAAACGCGCCCAGGCGCACGCATAGGTGCTAAAGTCCAAAAAATGCAGGATTTCTCCTAACATTGCCCTCCCCCCAAGGGGCAGCCTCCAGATGCCCAGTCCGGCCTTTAGTTCGGGGTGATTCCTCCAGAAAGTTCTGACACCTTGGCATGGATGTGTTCCTCAGGTTCCCAAGAGTTCTCTTCAGGTCCATACCCCTTCCACTTGATCAAAAACTGTGTCACAACTCTGCAGTCGAGGATTGCCTCGATCTCATATTCTTCCTCGCCATCCACTGTAACTGTCTCAGATGTGGCCGATCTCCTCCCCGGAAAGTAGTCATTGGTTACTGGTTTCAACAGGGATACGTGAAACACTGGGTGTACCCGAAGAGAAGGAGGGAGGCTCAACTCATTCGCCACCCTGTTGTTCTTTTTCTTGACAGTGAAGGGGCCAATGAACTTTGGTCCCAGCTTCTTTGAGGGGCAGAGCAGTTTTAAGTTTTTGGTGGCTAACCAAGCTTGGTCCCCCGGCTGCAGGTCCTGCTCCCCTCGCCTCCCCTTTTTAAAGGCTCGCTTCCTAGATTCCTGCGACCTGGATAGTGTCTCCCGCAGAAGCTTGTTGTTTTCCACCAGGAAGGCAGCCATGTCCTGAACAGCAGGCACTGTGCTTTCTGGGACCAGGTCAGGCAAGAAGGAGGGATGGTAACCGAGTTTCGCACAGAACGGTGACTGATTTGTGGCTGAATGAACTGCGTTGTTGTAGGCGAACTCGGCTACTGGCAGCAGGGAGGCCCAGTCGTCCTGAGAGAACGAAGAATAGCACCTGAGGTATTGTTCTAAGGTTTGGTTCTTTCTCTCCATCTGGCCATTGGTCTGGGGATGATAAGCAGAGGAGAACACCAACTCAATTCGCAACAGAGAGCAGAGGACAATCTCCCTGATGAAGGTTTCTGCAGTTTGGATAGCCGTAGGAGTGCCCTTCATGGGGATGAAATGTGCCATCTTGGTGAGACGGTCCACTACCACCAAGATGGTGGAGAAACCTGCAGACGGGGGCAGTTCTACTATGAAATCCATAGACACATGCGACCATGGCCGCTCCGGGATAGGTAGTGGATTTAGCAACCCCCAGGTCTTAGTCCTATCGACCTTGTTGCGAGCACAGGTGGGGCAGGCCTTGACATATTCCCTGCAGTCCTTGTCAACCCAAGGCCACCAGAAGGTGCGTGCAAGTAGTTCTGCAGTCTTACGGCCACCAAAATGTCCTGCTAATTTATTATCGTGGCATAGCTCCAGGACTGCCAGATGTTGTTCTTCAGGGACAAAAATGTTTGCACTGAGCCACAACAAGCTGTCATGCTGGGTCAGCCTGGGGTCCTGAGGGAAGGAGGACCTGGCAAGGAACCGTCTAATTTGAGAGAGGAGGTCCTCCTGGGTTAATAAGAAGCTCCGGGATGGGAGGATCGTGTCTGGTGGAGGAGTCTCCCCTGTCTTGTGAAACATCCTGGAGAGAGCATCCGGTTTTACATTTCTCGACCCAGGCCTGTATGTAATGTGGAGCTGGAATCTTGAGAAGAATAAGGCCCAGTGGGCCTAACGGGGCTTTAGTCTCTTGGCGCAGGTATTCCAAGTTCTTGTGATCAGTGTACACAAGAACTGGATGCGTGGCTCCCTCCAACAGATACCGCCAATCCTGCAGGGCGGCTTTGATAGCCAGCAATTCCCTGTCTGCCACATCGTAGTTTCTCTCCGGAGGGGTCAACTTCTGGGAGAAGAAGGCAATGGGGTGCAGAGCAGCTTTAGGCCCCTGCCTCTGAGAAAGTACCGCTCCCACCGCCATTTCAGATGCGTCCACTTCCAGAATGTTGGGTAGGGTAGCATCCGGATGTCTTAGGACTGGTGCAGAGGTGAAGAGTCGCTTGAGAAGTTGGAATGCCGCCTAGGCTTTAGAAGACCATAGAAAGTGCGTGTTCTGCTTTGTGAGCTGGGTGATGGGGGCGATGACCTCTGAGAACCCCTTAATACATTTTCTATAGAAATTGGCGAAGCCAACAAAGCGCTGAACCACTTTCCTGTCAGCGCTGGCCACTCCACAATAACAGAGACCTTCTAGGGGTCCATGGTGATACCAGACATGGAGAGGATGAAGCCCAAGAAGGAGATACTAGAGCACTCAAATGCGCACTTCTCAGCCTTAGCGTAAAGTCCATGCTGGCGAAGGTGGCTCAGTACGCTTTTCACGTGTTCTGGGTGCTCTTCCAGGGACGAGGAGAATATGAGGATATCGTCCAGATACACCACTACGAAGAGGTCAAGGAAGTCCCAGAAAACATCGTTGACCAGATGTTGAAAGGTGGCCGGGGCGTTGCACAGCCCAAACGGCATGACCAATTATTCGTAGTGGCCAAATCGTGTTCGAAAGGCCGTCTTCCATTCATCCCCCTCTCTGATATGGATGAGATTATTGGCCCCTCCGAGGTCTAATTTTGAGAAGACTGTGGCCGAACCGAGTCTTTGGCAAGGGATAGCGGTTCTTAACCGTGATCTTATCGAGGTCCCGATAATCAATACAGGGTCTGAGAGTTTTGTCCTTTTTTTCAAAAAGAATATCCCAGCACCAGTGGGGGATATGGAGGGTCGGATAAACCCTTTCTTCAAATTATCATCCAGGTAAGCCTTGAGGGCTGCAAGCTCCAATTCAGAAAGAGGGTATATCCTGCCGAAAGACACCTCTGCCCCTGGTAGCAATTCAATTGGGCAGTCGTAAGGTACGTGCGGCGGCAAGGTGTCTGCCCCCTTCTTACTAAATATGTCCAAGAATTCGTGGTATTCCGTGGGGACAGCTAGGCAGGTTTCCATATCAGGATCAGAATCCGAGCAGGGCACAGTGAGGGCCAGATCCAGAGGTTGTGGGAAGCAGTGGTAGCGGCAGTAGGAGGATGTGAATGCACATCGCCAATGACCCAGTTGATTTGTGGGCAGTGCGCATGAAGCCAAGGGAGCCCGAGGATAACAGGGAAAAGAGGGGACGCAATGCCGTCCAACAGTAGTAGCTCCGAGTGACCATCTGGTGTATGGGCTGGAATAGGGACAGTCTCATGAGACACAGTGCCCAATTTGATGGTGGACCCATCGGCCAGGTGGATGGTCATTTGGTGGGCTTTGGGTTTAAGAGGAATCTGGTGATGAGCTGTGAAATTCAGATCCACAAAACAACTGCAGGCCCCAGAGTCTATGACTGCCCGGACTGAGATGTCTCCATCGTGCAGCTTCAGAGAGATGAAGAGCCCCAAGTGGGTCTTAGGACTGGGCATGGACATGATTTCTCCCTTATTGGGGTAGAAACTCCTATCCCGCTTGGCTGGGCAGGATTGCACTATGTGTCCGGGAGCTCCGCAGTAGAGATACAGGTTGTGGGTCACGCGCCTCAGTCTCTCCTCTGGAGTGAGGACTGGGGGGTGACCAGGCGTTCAGAGCTGCGCTCCCTTAGGTGACGGTCGATCTGGATGGCCAGAACCATCAGAGTGTCCAAAGTTGGGGGAACACCCACACGAGCTAACTCGTCCTTGAGTGGCTCCGACAGGCCCAACCGGAACTGGAAGCAGAGGGCTGCGGGGTTCCAGGCCGTGGAATTCGGCAACATAGTCCTCCGCCGTGCGGCGACCCTGCTGGAGCGCATGGAGCGCAGCTTCTGCCGTGGCAGCTTGATGCGTGTCCTCATACAGACAAGCCATGGAGCGTGCTAGAGTGGTGGTGTCAGGAGACTTCTGCTCAAGTAACCGATGAGCCCAGGCCTGGGGCTCATCCCGGAGGAGTGAGATAACCAGTTCCACTTTGGTGGCTTCTTGAAAGAAGGTGCGTGGTTGAAGAGCAAAATATAATTTGCATGCATTGCGGAATGCCCGGAATTTCCTACGGTCCCCTGAGAACCGTTCAGGTAGAGGAACCTTGGGTTTCCGTAGCCGTAACCTGGACGGTGTTAGTAAGTCAGTGGATGGTGTCAGAAGAGCAGTTAACTTGTCAGGGCAGAGGTTGGTGTTAGTAGGGCAGTGGATAGTGCCAGTTTTTTATTTTTATTATTTTATTCATTTTTTTTTTTTTTACAATTTTCTTAAGAACACTGTTGGAGGGCTTTGGTGAAATATCAGCAGGGGCAATCTGCGCCCCACAGGGTGATTAGAACATCAGGCCAGGGCATCTTTAACTTGAGCTCTAAAGTCTTGACAGATGAAGAAAAGGCAGTTTTAGACAAAGGATTGTTTGCACCTCCTAGAAGGCTGTATAAGTTCCAGGCCTTCATGGATGGTCAAAATATGTATGAAGCCTCAATATTAACCACTTGCTTACTGGGCACTTAAACCCCCCTCCTGGGCGGACCAATTTTCAGTTTTCAGAGCTGACGCATTTTGAATGACAATTGCGCGGTCATGCGACGTACCCAAACAAAATTGGCGTCCTTTTTTTCCCATAGAGCTTTCTTTTGGTGGTATTTGATCCCCTCTGCGGTTTTTATTTTTTGCTCTATAAATAAATAAAGAGCGACGATTTTGAAAAAAGAACAGTATTTTTTACTTTTTTTTTTTCTTTCTTCCTCTGCTACCCACCCTGGGCTTCCTTCTCTCTCTCTTGAGTTCTCCTAATATCGCTGATCCTACCCCTTTCCTTTCTTTTTCTAAATGGAAACTGTAGGGTGAGTCAGAACCTCTACTTCTGTTCATTTCGCTGCTTTGGGAAGTGTTAATTGGATATTGATAATGATGTATTTGCCTAACTGTATTTGATGTGGTACGCTTCATGTCTTTTTCGATATGGTCTCTGTCTCATACCTTTGGTTAAATAAAAAATTTGAAAAAAAAAAAAGTTCACACCCAGTGTCAGTTAGTGTCAGATTGCCTGTCACACTATCACGTTCCCACTATAAGTCACCATTACTAGTTTATGTAAAAAAAAAATTCCAGTACATATACCATCATTTGTAGATTGCTATAACGTTCAAGCAAACCAACCAATATACACTTATTGGGATTTTTTTAACCAAAGACATGTAGCATACTACATTTTGGCCTAAACTATTGGAGAAATGTGAGTTCTTTAAAAAAAAATATTAAATATGTTTTATAGCAGAAATTAAAAAATATTGTTTTTCTTTCAGTCTTTTTTCATTTATATAATAAACAAACCTCAGTGGTGGTCAAATACTACCAAACAAAGCTCTATTTGTGTGAAAGAAATGATATACATTTCCTTTGGGTACAACGTTGCATGACCATGCAATTACCATATAAAATAGCGCAATTCTAAATAGCAAAAAATGGCCTGGTCATGAAGAGGGTAAAACCTTCTGGAGCTGGGGTGGTTAGTAAAAGTATGTTTTAATCTACAAACACAGTGGCAATGTGTGTGTGTTCCTGGCTAGTCCCATTAATCTGGATTTTTACATGTAAGATTTCATTGCTGTCTGTGACTTTCCTTCCTATAATTCTTGATACCTACTGCCTGGACAGGAAGTGAGGGGAACTCTTCCTCAGAGAAAACCACACAGCAAAAAATCCTGAGAGAGATTCTAAGCCTTCCTCTCTCTGCTAGAAAATGTATTTGTATCACTACCTATGTACTTTTTGGGAAATCTTTCCCTCACTTTCTGTTCTGTCTGACTACCGTCAAATATACATAAAATTGGGATATTTTCTCTCACTTCCTTGAAACAAGTGTTTGGGGTATGTACCCCTATCTGTGGGGGATTTTATAGGCAGTACCACAGTTTCAATAAAAAAGAGAATTTATTACAAAATAATTATTTGGAAAAAAAAAAAATTATACACCTCTGTATTGGTCAGTGGGTCCTTTTATATATCCAATTGATATGTTTTTGCTTGTGGCTGCTTGAAATTTGAGATAATACACTCTTTTTTTTTTCTTCTTTCATGCTAACTAGTGCAGAGTATTATAAATATTTTACACCCTTTCCAGTTATCATTTCTAATTTTTTTCCTTTCACTTTTTAGATTCTAAAGTTTTGGAAGCCAGACTAAAATAATATAAGTCCAAGAAGTATTATACGGAATTTGAGAGGTAAAGTAATTATCAAGCTGGCCTTCTTCTCTCCTCTGTCTTTTAAACTCCTGGAATTCAGATGATCTAGAATTCTAGATGCATATATTTGTTCTCTTTACAGATATGCGGTGTTAAGCATCTACATTCTTGTTTGAGTGTGGCTGTATTGGTCTCCCCGGGCCCCCCTGCCTTTCTATCCCCAGAGGCTTGGGGCCTGTTTTCCCTGTGTGTGTGCTCCCTCCATTCGGTAGTCTTTGGCCCTTTCCCTTTGTGCCCATGAGCCCAGGTAATGTTCTTCCATCTGCTGTATGCACTGCATGTTAAAACTCTATGACACTCTAACTGCCTGTCAATATTTGTTTGTTATAGGAGGGAGCAAGGGGACAAGGGAATATATATACATTATGTATGAACTGAACTGAACTGTTTACCATGTACCTATCTGATGAATTTAAAACATACCAATATACCTAATTCCTTTTTTATAAAAACTACTAATTTTTCAATAAAACATTTTTTATTAACCTTTTGTGCTTCATTTAAAGTCCCCCCTTACCCCCTCTTTTTGTATTAATGATTAGGGATGGAGGTCTATGACCCACATGGCCTCATTTAAAGTTCCACTATATTCCCTTGTCCCCTTGCTCCCTCCTATAACAAACAAATAATAGGGATGGAAGCACACAGGTTATAATTTATTAATTCTGATTTTTCCTTTTTTCTTCCCCTTTTTTATTTTTTCCCTTCTTTATTTTTATTTCATTTTATGTTACTTAGTCATTATTTTATACAATTTATATTTATCATTTATTTATTTTTTGGTACGGGCATTCCTCCATTCTATGGTTGCACGTTGCTGTGCCGCATGACTTGATGCAGGGAGCCCATTGGCTCCTGTCGCTCCCGGGAGCTGCGACGCCGGGTAGCGGCCCTTCCTCCTCCCCCCTCCTGGGGTGGGTGGGGCGGTTGCTCCCTGGCGTCGACGTCACGTCCTACGTGGCGGAGATCTGGCGCCTTCTCAGATATCGCTGCCCCTCTCGTCATATGGACACCTGGCAGTCATGCGGGAGTGTTCTTTGGCATTGAGGGTGGGCGGATCCCCACCCTCCCAGTAATGCCCTCACCCCTCCTTCACCTGCCTTTTGACGTGACGTTGGTGGTGGGTGTGGCGGCCTGGCCCTATAAGGTTCCATCTCCCTGACTCACACTTCATTTGCCTCTACCACTTCAGACCCATACACAACTTCTCTCCAGTCCTATTCTTCAACTATCTTCCAGGTATTGCACATTTTTATCTTAGCACGTGGTGATTTTTGCTCTGATGGTGGCTTGGTATGTCTGGTTGTGCACTCCATATGGCTTCTCATACTGCTTTCATTCCTTTCTCTTTTTACACGCATGTAGTCATTTTTTCATATCATTCTGTTCACATTACAGAAGCCCCTTCTTGGGCCGGCTTCCCTCTATCACATACATCTACTCATGGAGATGGTGCTCGTGGGGCTTTGGTCTGCTTCCCCCTTCCGCCTCAGCTCCTGGGTGAGGTATCCCCTGATGGGGTGTATCGAGTTCACAATGCTGCGCTTTATAGTGCGACCATGGGTTGCAGGTATGTTAGTTTCAATTTTGATTATGTTCTATTCCAATTTAATTTGGTACAAAATTGATACCACCCTTATTACATTATTCCCTTTTTTATCAATTACAGTTATTAGACACAAGCATGCTCCTGAAGAGTGGGTAATAACCTCCACGAAACGCGTAGAGCTGTCATATGCTGTGTAAAACAAGCAATGCGATAATTTCATTCTTTTTTTCTTTATTTATATGTTTTGTATGAGTTATGTACATGTCATTATGCAATATGTATTGATTGAAATGGAGAGGCTAGATGCCCATTATGTCTTTTATATATATACATTATGTATGAACTGTTTACCATGTGCCTATCTGATGAATTTAAAACATACCAATATACCTAATTCCTTTTTTTATAAAAACTACTAATTTTTCAATAAAACATTTTTTATTAACTTGTTGTGCTTCATTTAAAGTCCCCCCTTACCCCCTCTTTTTGTATTAATGATTAGGGATGGAGGTCCATGACCCACATGGCCTCATTTAAAGTCCCACTATATTCCCTTGTCCCCTTGCTCCCTCCTATAACAAACAAATAATAGGGATGGAAGCACACAGGTTATAATTAATTAATTCAGATTTTTCCTTTTTTCTTCCCCTTTTTTATTTTTTCCCTTCTTTATTTTTATTTCATTTTATGTTACTTAGTCATTATTTTATACAATTTATATTTATCATTTATTTATTTTTTGATACAGGCATTCCTCCATTCTAAGGTTGCACGTTGTTGTGCCGCATGACTTGATGCAGGGAGCCCATTGGCTCCTGTCGCTCCCGGGAGCTGCGACGCCGGGTAGCGGCCCTTCCTCCTCCCCCCTCCTGGGGTGGGTGGGGCAGTTGCTCCCTGGCATCGACATCACGTCCTACATGGCGGAGGTCTGGTGCCTTCTCAGATGGCGCTGCCACTCTCGTCATATGGACACCTGGCAGTCATGCGGGAGTGTTCTTTGGCGTTGAGGGTGGGCGGATCCCCACCTGCCCAATAACGTCCTCACCCCTGCTTCACCTGCCTTTTGACGTGACGTTGGTGGTGGGTGTGGCGGCCTGGCCCTATAAGGTTCCATCTCCCTGACTCACACTTCATTTGCTCCTGACCTCTCTTCAACACATACCCAGACTTCACCATCTCCGTTTACTTCACACTCAGTCCCTCTACCTTGGAATATCCCGGTCCGGCGGTGTGGGTGGTGGTTG
>BLSH010213537.1:1350484-1367928 GCA_018402905.1 Glandirana rugosa | reverse complement strand
GTTATTTCTCTTACATGGCGTATGCATACCCCAAATTACACATTCTACTACTCATCCTGAGTATGGCAATATTACATGTGTGAGACTTTCACACAGCCTGGCCACATAGAGAGACCCAACATGCAGGGAGCACCATCAGGCGTTCTAGGGACATAAATTACACAATGACGTGGCACTATAGAGCACTCATGGGCACAGATGTGGCACTGATATGGCACAAATGGGGCACTGCTAGACACTAATATGGCACTTCTGGGCACTGATATTACAGTGGTGGGCACTGATATGGCACCGATTGGGGCACTACTGGGCACTGATATGGCACTGCTGGGCATTGATATGGCACCGCTGGGCACTGATATGGCACGGATTGGGGCACTGCTGGGCACTGATATGGCACTGCTGGGCACTGATATGGCAAGGATTGGGGAACTAATATGGCATAGATTGGGGCACTGATAAGGCACCGTTGAGCACAGATATGGCACTGCTGGACACTGATATGGCACCGCTGGGCATGGATTGGGGTACTGCTGGGCACACCTGGGCACAGATTGGGGCACTTCTGGGCACAGATTGGGGCACTGATTAGGGCTGGCACTATAAGAAGTACCTCCAGCAGCCTCACGCTGCAGCTTCTCCCTCCGCTGCTCCGGTTTGTTTACATTGATCACTCCATCATTGGACGGAGCGATCACGTGGTAAAGGGCCACTGCCCATGTGTGCGCTATTCTGGGAGGATGCCACTGTACGTCCTCCCTGAATTAAGCGACCATGCTGTAGCAGTCATTCGGCTATGGCCCGGTCGTCAAATGGTTAATTAGGGTGTACACTCCAGAGTACAAACGCTCATGCATGCATATCAGCAGAGCAGTGGACGGTGTCATTAGAGCAGAGACTGTTGTCAGTAGGGCTGTTGACAGTGTCAGTAGTTTTTATTTTTATTATTTTTTAAATTAGTTTTTACAAAATATTATTTTTTTTATTATTTTTTACAATATTAAGATAAAAAGCCACTGCGCTGGATTCACAAATATAAATATATGAATAATAGCAGCTAGCACAAGAAGTCAGAACAAAAACTTCACAAACATTATATAGAAAAGGTGCAGCGCTAATAAAAATTCATTAATATACATTAAATAAAATGTCCCAATGTGTGATCATTGATGAAATGGAACACCAATAACAAAAACCATGGTCATCAGAGAGGGAGAAGAACCATCACCGACACCCACACAAACTGCCTCTTACCCTCCTGAGATGACCCCTATTACGGAGGTCTATCTGGCCTGTGTGTGGGAAAGTCTTGCAACAAGCTTGCTGGTGTGTATTCAATCAGTATCCACCAGGGTCCTGTTTTCCCCAAATCTCTAAGTCTCTCTGATCCTTAATGCTCATATAAAAGATAGAGTGCTGATAGTGTAGTAGGTTCTCAACCATTTATTAAGAAAAGTAAAACCATATACACTCACATGTAACTTCTTGTTTAAAAAGCAATGAAACAAGTTGTGTGGTCTGTTTCAAACCGAAAAGATGGCGGCCCCTATCCGGAACGCGGTGACGTCACGCTGGCTAACTCCAACCGACGCGTTTCATCATCACGACGTCGTCTGGGGCGTAGCCAGCGCGCGACGTGCATTCATATATAAAGCCATTAGAAAAGACGCTGATTGGGCAGAAAGAGGTCAGCTGTTCCGAACGGAACAAGGAAAGTATCTCCATCCCACCTACAGTAACCAATCAAATGGCTTGCGTTCTAGCACCCATATCATGGGAAATGGAAGGACATCTGACCCCATCCTTATCATCGCCAGACTGGCCGGCAATCTTCTAAACACCAAAAGCTTCATCAGAAGCTACACTTGGGTGTCTAAATGGGCTATATAACCGCCATACTAGGCAAAGAATAAAAAATCTGAAAAATTACTCTTTCTAATAAAAAAGGGCCGACGTCCCCTTTCCAGAGCAGGCTCCATCTAGTGGTCCTTCTACAGACCGCAACCACACAAACTACATTAAAAAATGATAAACAATTACATATAAACACAAAATTAGAAATAAAAATATAAATAAATGTATATGTAAATAATTTACATCAAATATGCAATCAATACATTACGAATATAATCCTCAGAATTAGAACCTCCCAGATAGATACGGAATGAGTTTTGTTAATCAGAAAGGAAAATGCCATTAACCATTATTAATAAAGGCATTTACGTCCCATTCCACGTTCATTCCAAATGATCATATATCCATCTGGCCTCCAGTTTGGAAATCTCTATTCTATATAATTTTTTACAATATTGTTTATTTTTATTTTTTTTACAATTTCTTTAGGAGCCTTGTTGGAGGGCCTTGGTTAAATATGAAGGGTCTAAACAGGGAGAAAGGGACTGAGAACAGAGCTTCCCCAGTCCCTTTCTCTGCAGCCTCAGCTGCACTGGACAGTGAACGAATGGGAAGGCGGATATTTTGATCAACAGGTTTGCGGATAAGGGTTATCGGTTAAGGGAATTGAAGATAATAAAGGAGAAGGTCAAGAGTATGGAGAAAACATCACTTATTACAAATAAAATAAGAAAGCAAAAGAGTAAGATGGAGTTTGCATTCCTAACCAGGTTTAGCAGACAATATAAGAAAGTTGAAAAAATAATGAAGAAATATTGGCCTATCTTACAATCTGACAGAAATCTGAAGACCATATTACCTTCAAGACCAAACTTAATTTACCATAAGGTACCAATGCTAAGGAACAAGCTAGTACATAATGTGATAGACCCCCCAAAAGACATAAGAATGTTCCCTGACATGAAGGGTTTTTATAGGTGTCAGAGCTGCTTATATGTAAACGCAGCAAGAAACAACCCAGAAAGAGGGTTTCATTTCATTCCACAACTACTGGGAGAGAATATAAGATCCAAAAATTGATCACATGTAACACCACGCATGTGACATATGTGATTGAATGTCCTTGCCAATATCAATATGTTGTCAGGACCACAAGGCCTTTGTACGTGACGAACTGTGAACATATAAACAACATTAGAAAAGGCTATGACAAACATAGCCTATCAAGACATGTTAAGGAGGCACATAATAAGGGTGCCTCTCTTATGATCTTTTACGGTATAGGTCATGTCAAAGACATTGGTGAGGCGGGAATAAAAAGATAGCTATATCAAAGAATGAAACAAAATGGATCTACACCCTAAATGCCCTTCAGTCTGATGGCATGAACATCGACATAGATTTAAATTGCTTTATATCTGATTACTGAATCATCTTGGGCTCTTTTGTTTCTCTCTCTTTTTTGTTCCTCCCCCTCCCTTTCCCCCTCCTTATAACATATATATCTGCTGGGAGTATACAATGTATTTATATTAGGGGTTTATTTTGGTTCATTTTCATTTTTAGTTAATTTCATTTTTATTTGTATTTATTTATTTTTTAACTTTTATTTTATTTTCATTTTTTTAAATTTTTTTATTATTTATTATTTTTTCTTTTTTCTTTCTTTTTCCTTTTTTTTGGTATCCCCTTGTTATAGGTCCCTCTTTTATAGAATTTCTGTATGGAATATGTTGTAACGGATTACATAAGGTCTTTGAACAGAATATGTTTTTAATGTAATATGGTTTTTATATAGGTACATGCAAATTTTTACATTAGCATGGCAGTTAGGTTCATACTCAAGGTTTTACATTATTTTATATTATCTAATAAACTTTGTTTGTAAAATGTTAGTGTTCGAGTGAAGTATGATGACAAAGTGGTAATTTCGGAGCATCAATATGGCCGCTGCCATGTGACCTCAGGTTGTCGGGTTACCATACACTATTTAAGCCGGAGGGCGCCACCTCAGCTGAAGTCCAATGACAAAACGCGTAAGGGGACCCATAACGTCAAGTCGGTGGAACGCACTCTAGCCACGGACTTCCTGGCTCGCGATCTGACTTCACATTTTGTTATGTAAGTGGCTGATGTCTTGCTTGTCTGCACTTTGAATACTATTTTACCCCAGAGGAGTTTCTATTTTCTTACGTGGTGACCCTCGAGTTGTCCACATAAGGAACGGCACAAGTGACTGATGTGTCGGTCGGGCAATACTTGTTTCCCAAGTTCAAGATTCGTATATGGGTGGTGAGTGAATGCTGACATTTGGGAGCACGAGTGACTCATGAGCACCACCTGGTAGTTTACTAATGGCACCACATCATCATCATTGACATTTTTGCACATATTCCTATATAAGTTTGTTTACGAAATTTACAATTGCACTGTTTGCACATTTATCTGGATTTTATTCACATTTCATGAACTGTTGGTTTACATGTCTATATATTTTTATTATATATTTTTATTATTTTTTACAAACTGTATATGTATGAATTATTGATTTAGTGTTGCTGGTTTTGCACATCTGCAGATCTTGCGGGTTTATCACATTGCGGTTTATAGCACTTTATTATACCTCTTTTAGAGTGATATGTGAATTGTACACATTTCTTATAGGTTTGCACATGATTTTTGTTTGTTTTATACTAGCAGCGCCATACCCATTTTCTTTTCTTGCGGATGGGAAGTGCTCTTTGCTGCGAGGCTTCCGGGTCATTCACAAACGGAAGCATAGTAAACATAGTTTACTATGCTTCAGTTAAGAATGAACATAGCAGTGATTGGTACAGATCACTAACGGTGTTCATTCATTCATCCTTCCTGAAACATCCACCGCAGCAGCCGGTAGCAGAGAAGAGGAGAGACGCTAGCAGCACTGCAGGGGGGAGACAGGGGACGCCAGGAAGCAGGGGGAATTATGGGCACACCTATACCTGATTGATAAAACATAGGTGGGGTTGTCAGAATACAACAGCATTTGGAGATTTGACTAACCACACTGTGTAGCATGGATGCGGAAATCTATGGATTTTTCTTGCGCAGCCTGCTGAAATCTTTATGTGGATGGCCAGCTTTAGTAAGGCTGCAAGATCACTTACTAGCCTGTAAATCTTGCTGCTGGGCAAAACACAGGTTTGCTACATACAAACAAGGCACACACATAAATGCATGAGTAGTATAAACAGTATGTCAACCCAGAAGTAAGGTTTTATATGTATATAGACATTAGAGCTTCCATATTTGCACTTTCCATACAGTACATACCGGTGGCGGCCGGTGTTTTTTTCTTGGGGGGGCGGCAAACAATACCCCATTGGTGGGTGGCATCAGCCCCCCCCCCCACCCCGCACTTACCGCAGCAGTAGGCCCCGGCACCAGGGCAGGTAGCGGCGGGCTCCAGTGGCAGCAGCGGGCTTCGGCGGGTTGTGGGCTCCGGTGGCAGCGACAGGCTTCTGCTGGTTGCAGGCCCTGGTAGCAACGGGCTTCTATGGGCGGCAGGCGACTCCTCCCTTCTTCTCCTAGGCATCAAAAAGGATTGCCTGTCCTCTCAGCCAGTTGAGTGAGGGGTATCAGACCCGCTTCCCGATTGGTGTGTCTTAAATTAAAGGGATGATGTGGCAACCCTAGCTTAGTGTGAACATGGGCTTATTGTCAAAGCTTGATTGAACAAGCTGAAGTTGGAAGCTGATTGGCTACTATGCACAGCTGCACCAGACTTTGAGCGCTCCAATAAATCACTCCCAAAGAGTTTGGACTGTTTCGGATCCATCACCACTTCTTTATAAGAGGCACGTTTTCTGCAGAGACCTCCTATGCCCTTTCTGCAGAGATCTCAAGTAGGGTGTTACCCAAGACAGGAATAGCCTATACCACCCAAGATAAGCGATTCCTTCGGGAAACACACCTGGAGATAGAGCCGTGGAAGGAAGTGGGGGTTGTGAGCAGTGTTATGAAAGTGACATGATTGCTTATTGATTTCTTGCCTCCGGTGAGTTTTTCCACATGGGGGGGATTCCCCTCCTATTCCTATGACGTGGTGTGGTGACGGAGGAGATAAGAAAATAGTTCCTTCCCTTTGGATGCATCACTTATTTGTTCATTTGGGCTATTTATATGGACTATCACTGTTAATCAGCGCCGCTTACACCTTATATTATCTATGCATTTACTTTATGTAGGGTGATGTGTATTACTGTTTTCAACTTTTAAAGTGGCTGCTAACTTTTATATATATACATATATTTTTTTCTTTTGAAATATTAAGATTTTTTTATCTTGATTTAGGTTTAATTTTAATAGGTGTTGTGCATTTAGAGCACTGATACCAGTCATTTATATTTACTGGGGTGTGTTTTTTTTATAGAGGGAGAATAGGAGGGGCTCAAGGACAGAGCCTTGGGGTACCCCAACAGAAAGAGACAGAGGAGCGGAGGAGATGTTGTTGTATGTGACACTGAAGGTGCGCTGAGATAAGAGGAGAACCAGGAAAGAGCCAGGTCACGGAGGCCAAGAGAGTGGAGTTTACTGAGGAGTTGAGTGCACGTGCTCAGTGTCATATCCAGAGATTGTTTTTAGGAAATAGACGTATGAAGGGGTGGGGGGTGAGCCTGTCAGTGCTCACACCATATGCTGCACACTGCATCAAATTGGTCTACATGGCTGTTGTCCCAGAAGGGAGTCTCTTCTAAAGATGATGCACAAGAAAGACTGTATTACTGGAACCATGTCCTGTGGTCTGATGAGACCAAGATAAACTTATTTGGTTCAGATGGTGTCAAGGGTGTGGCGGCAACCAGGTGAGGCGTACAAAGAGTGGGTCTTGCCTACAGTCAAGCATGGTGGTGGGAGTGTCATGGTCTGGGGCTGCATGCGTGCTGCCGGAACTGGGGAGCTACAATTCATTGAGGGAACCATGAATGCCAACATGTACTGTGACATATTGAAGAAGAGCATGATCCCCTCCCATCAGAGATTGGGCCGCAGGGCAGTATTCCAACATAATAACAACCCCAAACACACCTCCAGGATGACCACTGCCTTGCTAAAGAAGCTGAGGGTAAAGGTGATGGACTGGACAAGCATGTCTCCACACCTAAACCCTATTGAGCATCTGTGGGGCATCCTAAAATGGAGGGTGAAGGAGCGCAAGGTCTCTAACATCCACCAGCTCCATGATGTCGTCATGGAGGAGTGGAAGAGGACTCCAGTGGCAACCTGTGAAGATCTAGTGAACTCCATGCCCAAGAGGGTTGAGGCAGTGCTGGAAAATAATGCGGCCACACAAAATATTGACAGTTTGGGCCCAATTTGGGCATTTTCACTTAGGGGTGTACTCACTTTTGTTGGCAGTGGTTTATACATTAATGGCTGTGAGTTATTTTGAGAGGCAGAAAATTTACACTGTTATACAGGCTGTACACTCACTACTTTAAATTGTAGCAAAGTGTCATTTGTCATGAATAATCACAGCAGAAGTGCCCCCCTGGAGGCGCATGCTCCCGCTGCAGGCGGGAATGCAGAATCACGTATATATGTAAAACTGCTGTGGGGCGGTCAGTAGCTGGCTAATAAAGGACTTGTCAAATGCTTGGGCATCTTTATTTCTAAGTTATATTTATTTGTTTGTGAATGTGTAGGGGGACTATGTACCCCTTACTCATTTATGTGGGGGCAGTATCTGGGCCCCCCCTTATATTTAAAGAGGTCTTCCAGATTCTGATAAGCCTCCTGCCTGCAGACCCCCACAAGGCCTGGGTTGTGAGGAACATCAACATGGGGACAAGTTGCTTTGACAAAGAGGCTTGTTCTCCCCCCTTTCCTTGGGGGACATTTGGAGGGGCCTGTGTGCCATTTTTTAAATTTAAATAGAAGACAGAGGGGAAATGTAATTGACAATATAAAACAGTTTCCCTTTGTAGATGTCAGTACTTCAAAAAATTACTGCTCCCAGTCAAATGGATTTGTGGCACTGGTACATGTTCCCCAGGACAGTGCCCACCCCCATGCCAACTTGGACAACTCTTTACCCATTAGCCCAGAAAATGAACTATTTGGATTTGAGAGATTCAGCCCCCATAGATTTCAATGGAGTTCAGAATTGGTGTCCTAATCTCACTGAAGTTCGACAAACCCTGTTCAAACTGAACCCAGGGCAGTTTGATTGATCCTTACTGACTGGGTCAGTATGTTATGAAATTATAGGAGGCTAAGATCAAGAACAATTCAGTTACTTACACTTATTTTATGCAAAAATCTACTTTTTTTAATAACTACATTTTGTAGTGTTTTTAAATATCTGTTGGAAGACCAGAATTTGTTTATATTACATTTTACTCTTGTTATTTTTAACTAAACAGTGATTTATTACACTGCAATTTCCAATTCTTGAAATATCATGCCTACCACATCCTAGTTGTGAATTGAAAATATTTTCCATATATCTGTATTCTTGCTTGACACTGACATTTTTTTTTACTTTTCTTCTACCATTATATTGTACAAAATGTAAAAAAAAATCAGACTCAAATATAAAGGTTTCATTTCACTGAAAATCATTTTATTACTTAGGTCAGTATTATTCCTAACAGACAATGGAGAAACCTTACAATTGCTATTTTTACCTTATAGAAACCCCATTGATGCTACATTGCCCATTTACAACAATGAATCCTTCCCCGGCTTTATCAGCCACATTAAAGTGTGAATGACATATACTGCATTTCATAAGTGAGAAATTACTTTCAAGAAAATAAACCACACTTGCTGCTGTTAAGTGGAAAGATAGATCACTCTAGCCAATACATCACAGGAAATATTGCAATAATTGTTCACAGTCCACATAATATTATCATTCACAGACTGGTGGTATCTCAAAATACAATCAGGTACTGTAATTGGTAGACAAAATCATTTTAAGGATGGGTGACTCTGCCCCAGTTTGATTTCCTAACTGTTTTGGGAAGCCTGTTTGAAATTCAGTGAACCGTATGTTAGCAATAAAATCCATTGATGTCTATGGGGGACAAATCCTGTTATTAAATTCTGCCCATTTTTAGGGGTAATAGGCAAATTACTCTACATATAAGGCACTGCCATGGTGGGGGCAAAAAAACATACAGCTAGAGATGATCTTTTCACATGCTTTTTAATCAAGGCACAAAGGGCCTATTTTACTGGCAGATAAACGTTGGTCAGTAGTTCACTGATTCAAAACTGTACTGACGCTGGCCAGTTTCTACCAGTTTCTTCCAAACTCTCCTTAAGCACCCATTTTTCTGCTCATTTGCCTACCCCTAACTATGCCTTACTACACCTGACTACACAGAATCCCCTTTCTTTTGATTAGTCCTTCCTTGTCCATACTTGTATGCTCGTTGGGATGCAACACACCATACGATAAAAGGTGCCAGTGGCATTCAAACACTTTTTATAGAGTGAAGAAAGGGTGGGATTGATACAGTGCAACCCTCTTTGGGGTATAATATATCCTATGTAAAATTTTAACTGGATAAATGTATCCCTAAGAGATATCATCATAGTATAATGAGCTACCATAGCTTCCCGCTCTTTTTCTCAGAGTGTAGGCTCGATCAGTTTTCCACTTGTGGAACAATAGTAAGGGGCATGTCAAGATCAGAGACGAGATTCTTAGGCGTGTTGTTGAAGAATATGTGCTTGAGAGAATTGGGTCCTAAGAGCATGCCACAATTTTAGGTGTCTGAAAAAATACCAGTTAGGAATGGCAAATTCTTCTTTCAGTGAGTCATAACAACTGAGTTCTACCCTTGGGAAGATATGCCTCAGCGTACGAATACCCACTCTTGTCCAAATCAGGGGGTCTGGGAAAGTGGAAAGATAAGGAAGGAAAGGATTATCCCCAAAAGGAGTATAAGGGGGACCAAATCCCAGGGAAAGAGGACCATTCAAGTATTGTAGTCCAAGCCCTCCATGTAGTCCTCCAGATCCAGGATTGGGCTCCCATCAAGGAGGGCAAACCACCAATATGGAGTAACTAAAAGAATGCAAGTAGTAAAAATATAGATTATACAGTGCTAGATCAGCTTCATTGATGAGGAGTTGTCGTTTAGCAATAGCTAATCTAGATGATTTGCCCGCTTACAAAAAGAATGTTTCAATGGGGTTCAAGGATTCCGGATCTGAACTTTGATAACATGTACTGAAAGTTTGTCAAAACGGACCTAGGTACATTTGGCTCATCACTCATTACAATTATTGCATTTTGTTGTTGTATGACAACACAGTGTGAGACATACTGTATAGTATTCACTTGAATGCTGTAATGTTGGACAAGAACACAAGTGGTATTACTGATGGACTACATTTTAAATAAGCATATACAAAACGGAGTATTACATGACATGACAACATGAATTTACAAAATTGAATCTCAAGATTCAGCATTGTTCAGTGTTATAATGTGAACAGCTTTGTAGGAACTATGTACTATGCCCATTGCTGTATTGAGTATATGCAGACTAGTGTTAGTTAGTATTGGCTATATAAGATAAGGGGAGACATGATGATGATGATAATGATTTCACTTCATAAATAACACCACTGTACAATCAAAATGTACTTTTTTAATCCAAAGGAAAATACACGGACTCAATTTTTTAAACTTACATTTTATACTATAAATATATATATACAGATATAAATTAATTAAAAAACAAATACATAATCAAATTACACAGAAATGGGGAAAAAAAAAACAAAGCAACTTATAACTAATGGATTTACCAACTGACTAGAATGTCTAGGGGCAATAGCATTTATGGAGAATAATTATTACATTTTTATATACACATACCTCGGTTCACGAATGCTTCTGTTCACGAACAACTCGATTCACGAACAGAAGAGTTCACAAAAATTTGCTTTGGTTCGCGAACATTATTTGTGGCCATTTTCCCTGCTTTTCCCTACTCTGGTGAGATTGTGGGTCACAGAGAGACACTGAAAGTGTAGAATATTGTGAAGACACTTACAGTACAGTATCGAGAAGCTTTTTGGTGTGCTTTTTAGCACATACATACTATATTGTACATCCAGTATGGCTCCAAAGAAAATTCAGAGCAAGCATGGTGGTAAGAAGAAAGTGCGGAGCAGTAATGCAGGTGACAAGAATATGCAAAGCGCAAATGCAGGTGACAAGAATGTGCAAGGTTAGTGTTTTCTCTCTTTATACTGTACTGTACTGTACTGTACTTTTTTAATAGTTTTGTGGTTCAAAAACAAAAAAAAAAAAAGGTCAGAATGGATTAATCGGATTACCTTGAACCCTATGGGAAAACTTGCCTCGGTTCACAACCAATTTGGTTCGCGACCAGAGTCAGTTCACAAATTAAGTTCATGAACCGAGGTATCACTGTACAGTTAATTCATTCTACCAGCCTTAAGGCCCTGTCTTGATTGAGGTGCAGGTTTTTAGGTGCATTGGAGGCTGCATGTCCTTCACATATCCCGCATGTGCAGCAGGGCTCCACCTACAGACAGTGGACCACTGCACTAGTTCCAGTGCCCAACACATGAACCAATTAAAATTAATAATTTCAGGAGCAAAACAACAGAATGACACAATATAGCAGTAGCACAGCATATACACACGTTCAGACAGCTACAAATAATACTGAGGATCAGATTTTGATATGAATTTTTCTAAGACCACAGCACTGGACAAGCAATTCTCTGCAATGCTGAACTTGAAATCAACCTCCTCCAGCTCTGGAGCCTCTAGGGATTCCCCTGATGCCTCCAATAGTGCCCATGTCTAGTCAACAGCTTGCTCTTCCTCTGTGTTCAGCCCCACCAGGCCAGCCTTAACCTTGGTTTCCTTGGGGCAAGCAGCTCAGTCCTCTCCTCCCAGACTCCCTTTAACAATTACCTGGAGGACAGAAAACAGCTGTCCACAAGAGGCTAACTAGGCAACCCAGGTCTTGCACCACAGTCAGTATCACCTCTGTTGCTTGTACTGCCATTATGACACTCTTCTCCAGTCATCTGCATATGTCAGGCACCATGCCCATGGTTCAACCTCATCTGGAGGAAACGCCAGCAAGACATGCACTAGGAATTAGTGTTGACCTATGTAAACATGCATAAAGTGCACACCCACAATACCCTGCAACACAAAGCATGTTTGCATACTGTCTTACTAACTTAACACAAAAAACATATAAAAAAGAACCACATTTAGGAGGACACATGAGCACAAAGTATAGCAGAATTTTCTATATGAACAATGCAGAAAAGGAAAAAAATGTTGTGGCAGATAAGCATTTGTGAGGAATAGTCAAAATAAGGCAAGGTAGAACTATGAACATGATCAAGCGCAATCTTCTCTCTTGTGGGCAGTTTGAAACTTAAAGAGTAATTCCATTTTCATGGTGTGGTGTTGGGGTGATTATGCTCTTGTGGTAGATGTGTTTTCTAATGAGTTATGCCAGTCCAATCTGTATTTTAGGGCATGGCACCCCACTTTTATTAAAAAGAATGGAAACGTTCGCATATAAATCATTTGCCCTTGCAGGGGTTTCCACCATCAACATGAACAGTCAACAGAAAAATACCAAGCCACCTGGCTCCCTTGTCAGCAGCACCACTGCTCTTCTTATTAGTCCTTCTGGTTGTATCACCCATTTCTCCTGGTTCTCTTGGCTCACTTAGCCTTTAGTCACAGCACCCTGTTGCACTGGCCCATGCACTCCGGTGGATCTTGGGTGGAACCCTGAGCTATGCCCAAGTCTTCAATATAATGGCTGTGTGCACCTGCACACACTCTCTGCTGGTCTTTGGAAAAACCTGGACACTGGGTTGGAGACTTCTTCCCACCCAAGGCACTTTGAAGTATCTGGGCTCCATACCCTGATCCCTGAGTTACAAAACCCAGAGAAAGATGGAAAACCACCTTTCTCTGCTCAGAGCTGACTTTCTGGAGTTCCACACTCTGCATATGTGCGAACCCTGTGTCACTTTCTCCTACATTTTTACAGTGGCAGGATCTCACACTGTCACAGTGGGGAAAAAAGATTGTAAAGAAAATAAAAATTATATAGCATATACTCTAGCCACACAAGCCATATAGCAATTGAATGTTAGTAAAAATTACTTTTCTTTTTCAATTTGCAGCACTGTAATTTTCACTTGTCTTCACTAAGATACAGGGCACATTTTAGGTATGCGTTGAAACAAAAATAGCATTTTTTGGTGAGATACTCCCTCATGTTCCTAAATAGAACACTGGAAATGCGTCAGCTGATACAAAAGGGAGAATTGCTCTTTAAAGCAGATCTAAACCCAGGATTGTTTACATCTACCTCTTTGGTCTGATGCTCATGAGGTTCCTCGTTGGTGCCAGCGTCTTTTTCACAGCTTCTTCCAGGTGCCAGTCTTCAGGCACCTAGATTGGCTTGTGGGTAGCATGGTATTGGCATGCATGGGGGTCATTTATCCCAGCACACTGACTCTGTGCCAGAAATGTAAACTGAGCTGTGCATGTGCAGTTAAGTGTACATTCTGCAGAGGATTGCAAACAGACAGATACTGTCAGGACCTGATTCATCTGCTGGGGGCATTGTGCTTCTCTTGGTGGAAAGCTGCAGTTCTGGTGTCCACCAGTAGGTGTCTTTGAGCAAGCAGCAGGTTCCTGCAACCAGCTCCACCTGGCTACTTAAAGCATAGTTCCTGCCGAAATATGACTTTTAAGATTAAAATACCCCTAGAATACTAATATCTCATGCACCTGCCAATCTCGCGCATGTGCAGTGCGGTGAAATCTTGGTCAGCTTGGCATGGCACAGCCATGCCAAGCTAACCAAGATTTTCCATAGACGCCCATGCAATATGGGAATAGTGCCATGCCATGCCAAGCTAACCAAGATCTCCCAGGAGCCAATGCAAAACCAGAAATGACGTATGACGCTGAGGCCCCTAAAGGAGCAAGTGAAATTGGATATATGCATAAATCAGGTAAGTGAACAGAAAAAAATCGCCAATTCATTTTAAAGATGCACATTAGTGCTGCATTGTAAGGAGTGAAAAATGTGGGTGGAACTCCGCTTTAAAGTGTATGTAAATCCGATTCATGAAATTTGACCTAGGCACACATATCTGTATTGTTTTCTTACCTCTCTCCAAAGTCCCGTGTCTGTCTGTTGTTTCGTTGCTCTGTTATCAGCATGATAACTTCTGACAAGTTCTCTGTCAACCAAGATACAACCAGCCTGGGAGGTTTCTATAAATAGATTAGCAGAGAGCTTGACTTGTCACAGCACAGCTCTGCAAGTCTCTGCCTATGTGTGCCTTTCCTCCAATCAGTTGTCTTGGCTGTATGCCAAGAATCCACTCCCAGTGCTGAAGAGGAAGAGAAAATCTCTAACACTATGTATCATCTGAGGCTGTTCACTTCACTGGGTATATGTGAGGGTTTACATCCACTTTAAGCCTGTCTCTACTAACACACCTTGCCTCAATGTTTTGATTGCCTTTCTTGCTGCCAGATTCTGAATGCCAGTTGCTCCTGCTCTAGCTTGCATCCTGTACCCTGCTGCCTTACTCTTGCTCCCCTTGTTCCTGTATCAAGTCCTGATTCGCCCCCCTCCTTGCATCCCTGGTATTCCTTGTTACCCGTGCCCATCATTTGTATAAGTTATATAGTTAATTTGTTAGGTTTCTGTTACTTAGGCTTTTTGGGTGTGAGTCACTTGTTGTTTATGTTCACTATTTGCCGGTGTGTGCATTTCTTTTTGCTTTAAACAATTACAATATATGTATCTTGTGAGCTGCTATGAATTCAAAATTCTTACTTTAATAAACAGCCACCAGCACCCTAAAACACTCCCATACACATGTGTATGTACAGTATATATATATATATATATATATATATGTGTGTGTTTTTTCTTCCTGAACTAGTGTGTTGTGTCTTTTTTCAGCCAGACTAACTGTAACTATCTAAAGGCACGTGTACCGTGACACACTAGGCTGTGTTCTTTTGGCCAAAGATCTGGTTGAGCTTATCACTTCTATCATTTTTTTTTAAAAACTGTTAGTACTTTTAGAGGCAATAGCTCTTTTTTCATGTAATTCCACTCACTCTGTTCTGCATTATAAGAGATACCATATCAAGAGGACTAAGGAGCACCTGTGTTCTCATACCCTTTACCACGCAAACTCTTTCTCTTACTTATGAAAGGGCTTGTTCTTGTTCCTTTACAATCAAAGAGAGAAACTTTACAACAATGAGGAATCACAAAAAAAAATTATATTGTTAAATAAAACTGCATTGGTACTCCAATAAATATATAAAAATGTACTGTAAATGCAACAAGCTGTTGTATTGTGAAACGTGAAAGTGTCCCTTAATGTCTACTTTAAGAAATAAATCTTTTAGTGGTAACATTCAAGAATGCAGTACTCGATGTAGTACATTTTTATCTATGTATACAGTGAATGCCCAAGCTATTAGAATCATTTGCATGTTTTATACTTGTTAAATATTTTTATGTATTTTTTTGAAATTCTAATACAGTGTACACACAAACACTGGAAGAGCTCTGTTTATCAGCTTTTTATTGTTCTGCAAACCTGTTCATCACTCTGATACACATTTTTTACTAAATAACATATATTTGAAGGATCAAATGTGTGGGATTTTAAAGGTGCTAGAGCATAAGTGCTCAACCCGTGGCCCTCCAGCTGTTACGGAACTACAAGTTCCATCATGCCTCTTCCTGTGGGAGTCATGCTTATAACTTGCAATGCCTCATGGGACTTGTAGTTCCGCAACAGCTGGAGGGCCACATGTTGAGCACCCACGTGCTAAAGTAACACAAATTCATAAACTTCCAATAATGTTATGTTATATACAGTTTACTCTGCATGTTGAATTATTGATATATATATCTGTGGCAATCCATAATACTGTGCCTTCAACCTGTCATTACTACAGTCCACCATGACTGTTACAATTTTTGCCCAGTCGGCAAGCACAGACTTTTGTCCCACGCGGCTCAGTGCAATTGACTCCTCTGCTCTGTAAGTGACTGCATCACTGCATAGAAGCAGGTTATTACTCAGACGGCAGGTCACCATTACCTGTATCATTTAGCCCTCTGCACCTATTCTACTAGCGGATTGTACATCCCGGGTCCACAATCTTCATATCCCACTCCATGCCCTTACTCTCCAAACTGATTCTGGACTTGTAAGAGAGAGCTCTATTACAGCATCTAACTGTTTCAGCACCTTTATTCAGTTCATGGAAAAATATTTGATCTATGGTGGTACTGTATATGAAAGTGCGTATGGAGGTTATTTGAGTGAGGTCGGCCATTCCCCAGTTGACAACGTTGTCATTTTTTAAATTGTTGTATCCACGTTGATTTCTTGCACTATGTGTATTTTTTAATAGTTATTCAATAAAGAGTGTTTTTAATGGCAGAGTAGTTCCAGCAAGGTATCTTTTGTGATCTCTTTCACAAGTGTTTTTTGCATGGTTGAAACTAGACCTCTTTCCACCCCTGCCATATGGCCATATGCACATGCCAATCTTACTGCCCTGGCAGGTCACTGTACATGTGAATGGGCAGCTGAATAGACTGCTTTGAGATGTCCCCATATACACAGTTTCTCTTTAATAAGTTCGACTCGAACAACGCCCATTTGCCTGTTCGGCAAAATTAGAACATAATGGGCATTCGTGGGAACTTCGAGCAAACCATAATGCATTCCAATGGAGGGGGAAATGCCGCCCGCTGATTGGCCAAAGAATGCACATGACCTGCATCACAATCACAGAGCACTCTGCTGTGAGAGATATGATTGGCTAAAGGCAGGGTGCCTTTAGCCAATCACTGCTCAGCAGCCTCAGTCTACACCCCACACTGTATAAAGCCGCTTGTACAGCGGCTCTATGTAGTGTGTTAAACGGTGGATAGAGAGAGAGAGACAGTGAGCTTAGCTAGCGGCGTGCAGGCAGTTCAGTGTAGCTAGTGATTACTGTGAAACAAATATAGATAGATAGAGCAATCTATATATAGTCAGTTAGTGTAGAGTGAAATATATAATAGATAGATAGATAGATAGATAGGGAGATCTATATACAGCCAGTTAGTATAATGCAATGCCTTTAGTGTATACTATATACAGCCAATTCAGTTTATTGTCCGTTCAGGCAGTGAAAGAATATATATATATATATATACAGTCTATATATACAGTGTGTGTATATATATATATATATATACACACACACAGGGTATTGAGTGTATCAGTGCATTATAGTGCATGCGGGGGTGTACATACAGTATATAGTACACTTGATGTGATGTCTTAAAATATTTACAGTCTAGTATATATATATAAATACACACAGCGTATGGGGTGTACACTATATATCAGTGTATTTGAGGGTGTACATACAGTATATAGTACACTTGACGTGGTGTATTAAAATACATACAGTCTAATATATATATATATATATATATATATATTTCACATGATATATGGCATGCATGTGG
>BLSH010213537.1:1331472-1346808 GCA_018402905.1 Glandirana rugosa | reverse complement strand
CACACAGTGTATTGAGTGTACACTATATATATCAGTGCATTCGGGGGTGTACTGTACATAATACAGTGTAGTGCAGTGTTAAAAAAAATCCCCATCATGTCAGGAAGGCCACAAAGGAGAGGCTGACGCTCCCAGGCCACTAGAAGAGGGCAAGCAGCCTCTGTGTCTTCAGTGAAAAGTAGTGGTGGCGGACATGGTGCAACCTCTGCAGGCGGGTCATGCTTGTCCTTTTTTTCTGCTGTTGGCCGTGCTATTCAGCCACAACATGCAGAAGAGTTGGTGGAGTGGATAACTAAGCCGTCCTCATCCTCCTCATCCTCTGTCACCCAGGCTCATACAAGTTTGCCTTCCAACGCAGCTGGCAAAGTGACCTATTCCATCGGATCCTTGTCCACAGTTACTCCTTCTGTAGCCCCACCATCATGCATGGAGGAGTCACCAGAATTATTCGACCATAGTGTCAGTTACATGCTGATGGAGGATGCGGAGCAATATGAAGGCTCTGATGTTGGTTCCCAGGTTAAAGAAGGGAGTAGTGTGAGCCTAGGGAGAGGAGGTGCTGCAGAAGCACAATAAACTAGCAGTCATGTTCCCCCAGCTGCAGCATACTGCCAAGTTTGCCCCAGTGACGAGGAAGGAGGGGATGATGAGGACACAGACTGTACTTGGGTGCCTGAGAGAAGAGAGGAGGAAAGTGAGGAGGAGGAGGAGGCACAACTCAAAAGAGGCAGGATGTCCTCCAGGGGCCAGCTTAAGGGCAGCCACCTAATTGCATCAGACCACAGAGATGCACAGGTGCAGGGCGCTGCTGGCTCCCCGCTGACTTTCAAAAGTTCTTTGGCGTGGGCATTTTTCAACACTTGTGCAGTAGATCCCACTGTTGCCATTTGTAATCTATGTCTGAAGTGGGTCAAGCGTGGCCAGAACTTCAGCCGCTTGGGCACTACTGTCTTGACAAGACATATGACGACCAGCCATGCAGTCCATTGGCAACAGCACCTGAAAAACCCACACCAGAAAACAAGGCGGACTTCACCTTGCTCCTCACCTGGGATCTCAACCCTTTCTATACCTGAAGGAATGAACGTCTATCAATGTGTGCCACAAGTACTTGCAGCCAATCTGCTAGCAGTATACCACCAGGTGAATTCAGCAGGCATATATCCCTACCCCAGTTGCTGAACCGTAAAAAAAAAATACTGTCCCAGCCATCCACATGTTCTGCGTCTTAATGCTAGCTTGGCCAAATTGCTAGCACTCCAACCGCTGCCTTTACAGCTGGTAGACCCTGCCCCCTTTCATGAATTTGTGGAATGTGCTGCCCCACAGTGGCAGGTTCCCAAAAGAAATTTATTTCCAGCTCTTTTCCATCATGTGGAAGGCAATGTTTTGGCCTCGTTGGACAGGGCGGTCAGCAGCAGGGTTCATATTTCCGCTGACTCATGGTCCAGCAGGCACAGTCAGGGATGTTACCTTTCCTTCACGGTACACTGCGTAACTCTACTGGCAGCTGGGAAGGATGCAGGACAGGGTTCAGTGTTGGAGCTAGTTTTGCTACCACACCTCCAAAACGCTGGTAGTGATTTTGCCACATCCTCCACCCCTTCCTCTTCTTCTACCTCTGTGGCCTCTTCTGCAGAATTCTCCTCTGAACCTGCAGTGCTCCCTAAACGTTCAAGGGGCTATGCAAGCAGTCAGACTAAAAGATGCCATGCAGTGCTTCAGTTAGTCTGTCTTGGGGACATGAGCCACACTGGGGCAGAGATTCTGTCAGCTCTGCAAGGGCAGACTCAGAGGTGGTTGATGCCACGGCAGCTTGAGCCAGGAATTGTTGTATGCGACAATGGCACCAATCTTCTCTCTGCCCTCCCACAGGCACACTTGACACATGTTCCATGCTAGGCACACGTCCTGAATTTGGTGGTGCAGCGTTTCTTGACCAGGTACCCAGGCTTACCAGATATCCTGAGGCAGGCCAGAAAAGTCTGTGGTCATTTCCGGCGTTCATACAATGCCAGTGCCTGACTGGCTGACATTCAGTGGGAATTCAACCTGCTCACCAACCGCCTCATTTGTGACATGCCCACCAGGTGGAACTCAACATTGGCAATGCTGCAGTGGCTGCACGCACAGCAGAGGGCCATCAATGGTGAGCATGGCACCAGGACAGGCTCAGGGGGGCTTGGCTTCTTTTTGCCACGTCAGTGGCTACTGATCAAGGATGCATGCACTGTCCTGTCACCATTTGAGGAGGCTACAAGGATGGTGAGCAGCGACAATGCATGCATCAGTGACAATGTCCCTCTAATATTCCTTCTGGAGCACCCACTTCGTGGAATCATGGACGGGGCATTTGGGGCAGAACAGCGGGAGGAAGAGGAGGACTTCCTTTCCTCTCAAGGTCCCTTTTATGCAGAGAGCATTCCTGCAGAGCCGCCAAACACACAGGAGGAAGAGGAGGATTATTGTGTCAGCATGGATGTGGAGGATAACATGCGGGATCATGGTTTTCAGTCCCCAGAAACCCAAGGAGTTGTATGTGGCTGGTAGGAGGTTGTTCCTGATAATGTCATCCTCAGTGACCCAGAGGACACTCATGCCTCCTCAAACTTACCCTGCATGGGCTCTCTGATTCTGAAGAGCCTGTGAAAAGACACTAGGATTCGTGGTATCAAGGAGAGGCATTATTTCTGGTTGGCAACCCTTCTTGATCCACGTTACAAGGGTAAAGTTGCAGAGCTCATCCTGCTTGTGCAGAGGGAGCACAGGATGAAACATCTTAAGGATAGCTTGAAGAAAAGTTTGTGCAACGCCTTTCCAGACCCTGGGAGGCTACCATGTCCTGGACAACGTGTTTCTAACGCTTTGGTCATTCAGAGGCAGAGAGAAGACCAGAAGAAGGACCGGGCAGGAGAAGATGGAGGAAGAAAGAAGAGCTATTTTACACCATAAGGAACTTGTCAAAAACTGCCTCTTGTTTTTTTTAACACTTTTTTGGTGAATGGGTAGGGGTACAATGTACCCCATACCTATTCACATAGGGGGGTCAGGATCTGGGGGCCCCCTTATTAAAAGGGGCTTCCAGATTCTGGTAAGCCCCCTGCCCGCAGACCCCCACAACCAATGGCAAGGGTTGTGGAGATGAGACCCTTCTCCCCATCAACATGGGGACAAGGTGCTTTGGGGGTGACCTCAAAGCATCCTCCCCATGTTGAGGGCATGTGGCCTGGTATGGTTCAGAGGGGGGGTGCTTGCTCGGATAAGGGACTGGTTTGGATTTTTCGGAGGACCCACGCCATTTTTTTTGGCACAGGGTTCCCCTTAAAATCCTTATCAGACCTGAAGGACCTGGTATAGACTTTGGGGGGGACCCCCACGTCATTTTTAAAAAAAAAAATTGGCACGGGGTTCCCCTTAAAATCCATACCAGACCTGAAGGGCCTAGTACGGACTTCGGGGGGGACCCCTACGCAACTTTTTATTTGGGGCGGGGTTCCCCTTAAAATACATACCAGACCAGAAGTGTCTGTTACGGACTTTGTGGGGCAACCCTAAGTAATTTTTTTTTTAATTTTGTGGCGGGGTTCCCCTTAAAATACATACCAGACCTGAAGGGCCTGGTATGGACTGGGGGTGGAGGGTTGGGCAACCCAATGCTTTTTCAGTGATTTTATGAATATTTCACCATAACACCATTCTGAGCTCTCCGGATGCCTTGGATACCAGGAATATAGGAGAGTATACACCCTCAAAGTTAACGCTGTTAAATCTGTCACTGAATAGATTCTGTACAAGCCCGATGGCCCGATCACCACAATTTCTGTGTTTCAGATGTGTTTCTGCATGAATGTTCTTGATACATTCTCAATGCGTTTTGCCACTTTCCACATGTGTTCCATACCGAAACAATGTAACATCCTACTTTTGTTGACTGCCCTAGAATGCGCTGCACGGGTGTGAACTAGGTAATTGGAACCCATGTTAAACCCTGTCCATGCGTTCTTGATGTAAAAACATACTGGACTGCATCTGGTGTGAACAAGTCCACTCTCTCATTCCTAGGATCTCTGAAGGCAACTGAGTTATAAAAAGGCAAAGACACTTGATGTGCCAGATGCTAGAGGGCAGCATCCACCCCTGGAAATGCAGTGTATAAACATACATCAGCCATCTTATGTGGATAAAGCTTAGAGAACCTGTACTGCAAATTGGTCTTCTGATGAGGTCTCTGCCATCCTTCATCAATTAGCGCTTTACGCTCTCTCATTATGGGTGTTGCTTGTGGCATGGATATTTGCAGCATACTTTCTGCTATAGCCGCCTTAATAGAGCTTTAGAATTTTGCACAACCGCATCTTGTGAGGCAACCTGTGCAATTTCACTGCAGACTGCATGCAGGCCAAAATGCACCCTGAGCTGAGTGAAGCATTTTCTCTCATGCTGGCATAAACGCTTGTGAGCCAGTGCCCCATGGAGTGCTTGGGGAGCATGAAAGCCACCCTGTGGAGGACTTCATGGCATGACCAGCAGAGAGGCTCCCTGACAAACAATGCATTTAGCATGTGAACGCAGGGACCACATTCCAGCAAAGCAGGCTGGACGGCCCGAACTCTATACGAGCTAGGTAGGAGACATGTGCCTGGATCCTGTCCCTTTACAGGGTAGGTGGAAACTACTCCTTTAGCGTTGTCCTCATGCTTGTAAGTGGAAAACCACTCCTTTAGAGTGTATTGCCCACATGCTTGTAAGGAAAACCAACTCCTTTAGAGTGTATTGACCACATACTTGTTAGGGAAAACCACTTTAGAGTGTATTGACCACATGCTTGTAAGGGGTAACAGCTCCTTTCAAGTGTATTGACCACATGCTTGTAAGGGACAACTCCTTTAGAGTGTATTGACCACATGCTTGTAAGGGAAAACAGCTCCTTTAGAGTGCATTGACCACATGCTTGTAAGGGAAAACAGCTTCTTTAGAGTGTATTGACCACATGCTTGTAAGGGAAAACAGCTCCTTTAGAGTGTATTGACCACATGCTTGTAAGAGAAAACAGTTCCTTTAGAGTGTATTGACCACATGCTTGTAAGGGACAATTCCTTTAGAGTGTATTGACCACTTGCTTGTGAGGGACAACTCCTTTAGAGTGCATTGACCACCTGCTTATGAAGGTGACAACCTGTTTGGTGTCGTCATCCCGGGCAGGATGAGAAGATCGTTGGCGGGTCTTATGTCTTTTGGAGCATTTGTGTTCAGGGTTTTTTGCTTCTAAAATAATGCAAAGCATCTTCCTTTGCATTCCTTGAGCACTCTTTTAAAAACCAGGTCCCTCGTTGCCCCCTCCTACCTTTGCTAGTCTTCTGTGCCACTAACAGGTGTGGCAAGCTCATACTTGCACCAAATATCTGGAAAAAATCATATTACCTCTCACCAAAAACAAACAGGTACACTGTCTCTTTAAGACCCATTTGCCTTCATCCACTCACTTTAGAAGTAGCAGACAGATTAGCTCAGGTAGCCCTTCCATAGGCAGACAGGTGAGCTTAATCAGCCCTTCCATGGGTAGACAGGTGAGCTCAATCAGCCCTTCCATAGGCAAACAGGTGAGCTCAGGCAGCATTTCCAAAGGCAGACAGCAGACACAGCCAGAGTCAGAGACAAAAAACAGTCAGACTGTGAAACCCACAGAAGTACACAGCATAGCAGGGGAGCCAGAGCAGCACATCCAGAGGCAGACAGGAGACACACTCAGAATCTGAGGTAAGTCCTTTACCTGGCAGGATTGCAGAGATAGAGAGAGAAGCCCTCTCAACTGCAGCCCTCCAAGATCATTTGTGCTGTTGCATGGCAACTGGCGGTTACCATCCTGTGCTGCCCATCTCCCCCATGACATCATTCACAGCCGCTCTCAGACTGACAATAAAGCCTGGAGAGCAGTGCGGTGCCTATAGAAGACAGGAAAAAAATAACCCCAAGGGAGAGGCAATGATGACATTGCAGAGCTTTTATAATACCACACCTATATAATGTCAATGCTGTTTAAGCATAATTTTACCCACGGCCCTGGCACAAAAAGGGCACCAAGTTTTTAGGAAGATTTACCTCCAGCATTCAGGGTCTTCCAACTCCATGAGTGGCTGAACATGAAGGGGTAGGTTCAGCAGGAGGGAATGCAGCAAACAAAGTACTTACCACTGCAATCAACAGGTGGCCTGGAGACCAAAAAAGAAAGAACACGAGGGGGAGGGGAGAACAGGGATTTATTGCGCTGGAAGAAGGTGGTCCTGGGGGTTAATCAGGGAGAGTTAACCCCTAGTGTGCTGACGTGAGGACAGACCAGGAAAGTGCTATATGCTTTACAACCATTGTAGGAATGCTACAAAATTACTGACCAGTTGTATACAAAGAATACATTTACATATATTAATGATTTTGTCAACTTCAATTTGTTATTTTATTAACCGGTTCCCGACCGCGCGTGTTTTCACGGCGGCAGTCGGGGAGCCCTGCGCGAATCGCCGTAAATAAGCGGCGATTTGCATTTGGCCACCAGGGGGCACGCGCGCGCACCCGCCGCACTCCTGGGGAGTGTGCCCGCGGCTCGGGCGGACCCGATGTCCGCCAGCGAGCCGCGATGAGCGGCTACAGGGAAAAGAATGGGGAACCGCCGATGTAAACACGGCGGTTCCCCGCCCTGTCAGTGGGGCATGAGAGATCTACTGATCCCTGTCACTGGGATCAGTTAGATCTCTCATGCCCATGTTAGCCCAACCCCCCCCACAGTAAGAACACACCCAGGGAACACAGTTAACCCCTAGCTCTCCCCCTGCAGGTTAACCCCTTCACTGCCAATGACATTTATACATTAATCAGTGGACATTTAAATTTCTGATCGCTGAATAAATGTCATTGGTCCCAAAAAAGTGTCAAAATGTTCCGACATGTCCCCCCCCAATATCGCATTACCGCTAAAAATCGCAGATCGCCGCCATTACTAGTAAAAAAAAAAAAATGAATTCTCATCATCCGTAAACGCGGGTACTTTTGCGCAAACCAATCAATAAACACCAATTGCGATTTTTTTTTTATCGCAAATATGAGGAATTATATAAATCGGCCAAAAACTGTGAAAAAAAATGTTTTTTTATATTTTTTTTTTGGATTTGAATTTTAGCAAAAAGTAAGAAATTTGGTTATTTTTGCAAAATGGTCGCTCTTCTTTTGTTTATAGCGGCGATAAGAAATGACGCAGAGGCGATCAAATACCACCAAAAGAAAGCTCTATTTGTGGGAAAAAAAGGACGCAAATTTTGTTTGGGTACAACGTCGCACGACCGCGCAATTGTCAGTTAAAGCGACGCAGCGCCGAATCGCAAAAAGTGCTCTGGTCCTAAAGTGCAAAATTCTTCCGGGGCTGAAGTGGTTAACTCTATGAAGATACTAATGTGAATATGAATATAAAGTGTGCTCTTACTGAGATGCTGTATCACAGGTTGAACGGGCCTTCACTATATACATTACAGCAGTGATCCACATTTGTTCATTCCTAATTAAAGGTACCCATGCTCCATAGTAATTAAAATGTATATTTGGCTGCTTTGGATCTATTCTGGCACTAAATAACGTTTGAAATTAAGCTAAATATCCTGCATATTGGAATATTAAATGGTCAGGACAGAAAATATGCACATATGCTAAACATCAAACAAAGATTGTAGCTGGCAGCTCCAGTAATCCAAAACAGAAAGTCTTTATTGCTACATTCAGGTAGGTATAAGAACAGTAGAAATTCTAGCGTGTTTCGGCACAAAAGGCCTTTTGTGCTGAAACATTTGGCTTGGGTGCCAATGTCTGGATTTGTCAGATTAGACCATAAATGTATGTGGCTATACCTGTTGGAGTTTTGCCTATTCTAATCTGCTCATCTGGCGAAAGAAAAATGATGTGTGTTTTGAGCAGGTACACATTCTAAACTATTATTATAAGCTTGGTAGGAAAGATAAAATCTGATGGATTGCTTTGGGCAAACAAAGCTCTACCCATGCTTTAGTTTTCATAAATCTCAACTTATTTTTAATGAAAGCTGACACTTTTTAACTTTTAAGCTGAAGTGAGTTGTAATTGTTGCTGTAAATTGCGTCAATAAATACATTTGCAGTTTTAACTAGTTATTTATGTTTTATCAGTGCTCGTCAAATTCTCTCTTACAGTATTTATTGACATTTCAAATAGGTGTTCAATTTTTAGCACTTGTATTGCCTGAATAAAATTTCCTAAGCATGACACCAACCTGTGTTTATGTAATGATTATGTAGTGGCTTCCTGCCACTTGATACATCTGAATTTTTATAAACTGAAACTTACTGGGGACTTCTCAAGATTTTGCTATTAGCTACAAAGCAGGCAGTATAAAAACATGCAAGAACCTTGGTAAGTTTGTGCATATATCATGCAATACACAGGATTCATAATACAAACAGGAAAGAAGATAGCCATAACAACACGTGAAAAACGATTCAGTAGGAACTCTAGTTCTAGTAAAAAAAACACTAGTATGTTTATACACGTGAATATGTCTTGTATGCAGTAAACCTGCTTCTGTACATGCCCTGGGTAGACTTATTAGCCTGATTAGCAGGCAGCAAGCCAGTCATATGACCTTAAAATGGATTTCACCAGACATTACAGCTGGTAAAAGAAAGGAACATGCAGGTGTTACATTTACATACTCCTCTAACTTCCACCCTGTCACTGTTCAAACAACACTTTTTCCTGGACCTCCTGATGTCAGCCTACTATGGGTCAGCTCCATCCCCTCTGACCCCTTCAGGACAACCTCTTTCCAAGCCTATAAGAGCCGGCTGTCTGCCCATATACAGAGTTCTTTTTTCGTCCTCGCTCCGGACGCCTCTTAAGTAGAGTTGAGCGAACCCGGACTGTAAAGTTCGGGTCCGTACCGAACTTTTGGGTGTCCTTGACCTGGACCCGAACCCGGACTTTTCAAAAAAAGTCCAGGTTCGGGTCCGGGGTTCTGGTATTTTATTCCACGTGTTGAAAAGCTGCCAAGGGCAGCCAATCAACAAGTGTTTCACTGGTTTTCCCTAGAAGCCATCACAGCCATTGTTTTAGACACAGATCAGTACCGTCAGAATTATATCTGTCCCTGGCCTAATTTCAATACAATGTGTATACACATGAGAGAAAACACAGACGCTGATACAAGTTTCAGAGTCAAGATGTTTCTGCTTTTATTTGTTCCTCTTTTTACGCTTATAAAGGGTCTGCTAGACATTGCGTGACATGTCTGATAGGCGTAATTCAATGAACATCAAGCAAAGGACATACAAGTTCATGATTGGATGTATCTATGTGATTATAATTTTCTTCCAGGATATGGTAACTTCTGTCTTGGGCGCGGTTTCTTCCCGAAAGCGCCATCTTAGAAATCATCTGTTTCTTCCCTTATTACTTGTTAGTAGCAAACCAAGTAAGAATGAAAGTAATTAATCTGACGAGCATGTCTGAGTAAGGAATATATGTATATAATAGGCTAATAGCATAAATGTGTATAAAGCATGCATGTGACACCATTGAAATAGGCATTTTACTGTGACCAGCAATTACATCCATTACAGATTCCCCCCTTAAAATGTCTATTTCAATCTATCCCTTCCAATCCTAACTCATCTGTCCTCATGTGCCTTGGAACTCTTTTACGCCGTACGTTAGACAGGTGATTGCTAATCGATCACCTTCCTTGCCACGGTTTTTGCACATGGGGAAGTCAGATGCTTTCCCTTCCTGCGGCCCTAGAGATCACTAGAAGGGGCGGAAAATGTCTGCAATGGAGTATATGGTTTTTCATAGTCTTTCTCGGATCCTATATCCTGGTTCACGAACGTGGGGGTGGTTTGGTCTATTGCTTTCTCCATGAATTTCCTCAAGCAGGGGAGTACACAACAAATCACTAAGGCAAGGAGGATTAGGATGATCAACACAGTTACCCCTATCTGTGCCAAGACTTTCTGCCACCCACTCATCCAGTTAAAGTATTGATCCCATGGGTCTGTGATACCTGAATTTTTCTTTAGTTCGCCTGACAGGTTCTCTAATTTCTTGAGGGCTAATGTGACTTTACCATTCGGTCCGGTGTTGCCTGGGATATAGGTACAACAGGTGCTGGTTCTATCTATCATAGTACAGACTCCTCCTTTTTCTGCCAACACCATGTCCAGAGCCATCCAGTTCTGGAAGGTCATTTGGGAAGCAAATCCTAACTGCTCGGCTATCCCTTGGAGTGCATCCCTGGTGTAGTTGACAAACCTCTGTTGGTTATAATATATATTGTTTATCCAGTCTACATTTTTATTGACAGTTATTATGGGTATTAGGGACTCGAAACCGGCCTTGACCTGGTCCCGAGCCTTGTACTCGTCAGGGACCCCCCTTGGCACTCCAATGGCATCTATATACACATGAGGATCAAGACTTCCAGGGAGAACCTCCCGTTTCATCCTTCTTCCCGGAGTTAGGTTGATATGTGTGCTATCAGTGTTTTCTGTCAGGATATGCAGAGGCATGATGGCCTTTGCAAGGGCACACTCTCCTCTCCACTCCCCCTCTAATCTGGTTCTCACTTGCATATCTCCACACACCCAGTACACATCCCCTAGGGATTGGCTTTGGTTTTGTACCAGGCTAGCCGGAATACGACTATAAGAAGCACAGTAACCCTTAGGGAAAGTACCTACTTTCCTACCCCTCCCTGTATAGTGGGCATGACAGGTGTAATTCCCAGGGTATATTGTGATAATTTCTCGAGGTCTTGGAGGCCCGGTATTGATGGGGTATTCTGCCTTCCATTCCTCACACGCTGAATAATCAGTAGAAATGTTAGTGAAGAGGCTTAGGAAACACTCCTCTGCTTCCTCAGGTATGTTTAACGGGACTGTACCTAGGTGTGGTCTGGCACTGCCACAGACATAACAATTAGTCCTATTGTGTTTATTAGCACTGTATCTCATCCACTCTAGCCAGAGATTGACCTCTGAAAAACCGGTTTCAGCTGCTATTGTCTCTTCAAAGGTGGGATCCGCTATTGTGGCCATGTCCCCCAGGGTCCGTACATGGGGCTTTAAAGGATTAGGTTGGGGCTGCCTTTGGACTGGCTGCCATTCATCGTTGTTGTGGTCTTCCAACCTGAAAGATCCTCTATGACCCTGATGACCTCCTCCAAACCACCATCCCAACACATACTCACCCCTATCAGAGGGACTCGGGTCCCGTATGTTTAGAATAAGTGTCATACTGGTCCCCGGCTTGTATAAGGTGAGACCGGTCAACAAGCGCTCTCCTTGGCTATCCTTACTATCATAAGCTGGTTGGGGTTGGCATCCCCAAGGTGTCCCTGTGTTCCAAGCTGCCGCTCCCCAATAGTCACAATTCTTTCCCCATGATCCCTTGGTGACACAAATATACCCTTCTCCATGTCCGGTATTGTACCTTTCCAATCTGCTACCATGTTAAGGACATGGGAGTATCTTACACGCATGGAAGTCATATGTGGCTACATGGGTATCTGAGGAATTATACCAGAAAGTGACCTTTCCATTTTCTTCAGTAATGGCTGCATGTTGTGCTTTAGCTATCCCCAAAAGGATATATAAAAGAATATATAGGGTCATGACTTGTCCTTGTCCACCTCCTCAGGTACAGGGGCTTTCTTGCAGTGGGAAGCGTGTATCCACGTGTTCTTTCCGGCCACCTTCACTGATGTGGCAGTTACTAGGAGGACTTGGAAAGGACCATCATATCTGGGTTTGAGGGAGTGCTTTCGTACAAATTTCTTTATGTAGTCCCAATCACCGGGAACCAGCTTGTGTGTTCCTGTATCTGATTCAGGATCTGGAATGGGAGAAAACACTCCGCATAGATGCGGGTTAATTCACAAGATAAGGCATTCACATAATCAGTAAGTACATCAGATTGAAGTTGTAATTGTTGTGGATAATAACACCCTATCCTAGGGGCTGACCCGAACAGTATCTCATAGGGTGATAAACCATGGTTCCCTCTGGGGGTGTACCTGACACTGAACAAAGCAATAGGTAAACTGTCTGGCCAACTCATCCCTGTTTCCTGGGCCATTTTCAACATCCTAGACTTTATTGTGCCATTTAATCTCTCTACCTTCCCACTACTCTGAGGATGATACAGAGTGTGGAAGGCTAGCGTGACCCCTAAAGCTGTCCATATCTCTTTGGTTACTGAGGCCGTAAAAGCCAGCCCCTGATCGCTCTCTATAACCTCTGGGACACCATATCTGCACACTACTTCTGTCAGAAGCTTCTTAGCTGTGGTCTTCGCCGTCATGTTGGTGACAGGGAAAGGTTCCGTCCAGGAGGAGTACATGTCTACGATCACCAAAGCGTACTCGTATCGGCCACTCTTTGGCATCTGGATATGGTCGATCTGTATTCTCTGGAAAGGATACTGAGCCTTTGCTAGGTGTTTTCTGGGAACTTTCTCCGGTCTTCCGGGGTTGCACTTGTCACAGATAGTACATGATTTGCAAAAGCTGTTGGTGAGCGGAGTAATTCCTGGGGCCAGATAATATTTGTTGATTAGGTCGTTCATCAAAGTTTTCGACAGGTGGGAGGCGCCATGGGCCCACTGCACCACTGCTGGGAACATGGATCGTGGCAGACATGGTCTTTTGTTCACTTCCATGAGTCCATCCTTTAACCTGGCTCCTTTCTTTATCCACGTCTCCTTTTCTTCTTTGCTTGCTGCTTCTTGTTGCTCTTTGAGGAATGTCCAGTCTACAGATGGACTTTGCAGGACCATGGTGGTTTGCACAGCTTCCGTTTCCCATATGACTTGTGGTGCTGATGTCACTCCATTCGGAGTAGGCATATCCACTCTGTCGACAACTTCTCGTGCTTCATATGCGGCCTGTTTTGCGGCAGTGTCTGCCAGATGGTTGCTTCGTGCTTCTGGGGAGTTCAGTCTACCATGTGCTTTTACTTTAAGTATAGCCACTTGGGCAGGAAGAAGTAGAGCATCCATCAAGTCCTTGATTGCTGCACCATGCTTCACATGTGTACCTGTCGACGTTAGAAACCCTCTGGTTCTCCAGAGGACCCTATAGTCACAGGCAACGCCAAGGGCATATCTTGAATCCGTGTAGATGTTGACTCTCTTCCCTTCTGTTAGCTGGCATGCCACCGTCAGGGCTTGGAGTTCTGCTTCTTGCGCGGACTTTAAGGCAGGTAGGGCTGAGGCGCGGAGGATTGTATCTTTGGTGGTAACGGCATATCCAGTGTGGTATCTTCCCACTTGATCCGCATATCTTGATCCATCAACATAGACAGTTAGATCAGGATTCTCCAGAGGCACTTCACTTACAGTTGGCAGGTGTGCAGTCTCCATTTTCATCATTTCGAAGCAATCATGGGGAGTATCGTGAGGACCGTCTCCCCCCCCCCCGAGAATTGGGAGCAGAGTGGATGGATTGAGAGTGTTGCACCTGAGAAGGGTGATGTTATCCGGAAGGAGTAAAGCACATTGAAGTCTGAGATGTCTTGCTGTCGACAGGTGTTCTGGTTGCACTTGATTCAGAATGGCCGCTTAATCATGGGGAGCCAGGAGGATGAGTGAGTTGATGACCCAACACAATGTCAGCGGTCTTGTCCAAGAGAGCCTGGGCTGCGAAGACGGCTCTGAGGCAGGAGGGTCCCCCCCTAGCCACTGGATCCAGTTGGCAGGAATAATAGCCGATGGGCCTGACCCTGTTGCCATAGGTCTGAGCCAACACTCCTGTGGCATGTCCTTCTCTCTCTGAGACAAACAGCTTGAAGGGCTTCTCATATTCTGGGAGGCCGAGGGCGGGGGCCGGGGCCGTAGATAGAATTTCCTTCAGAAGTTCAAAGTTGGTGAGGGCCTCTGGGGATAGCACGAAAGGGTCAGTCTTCAGGGCATCATACAGAGGTCGCATCAGTAGGGATGCCTCTGGAATCCAGGAACGGCAGTAGGAGATTAGTCCCAAGAAGGCATGAAGGGATCTCTGACTTACTGGCACTGGGAGGCCTTGATTGCAGCAACCCGTTCTTGGGTAAGATGTCTCGTGCCTTGCGAGATACAGTGGCCAAGGAAAACCACTGTCTCTTTGCACCACTGGACCTTCTGCTTTGAGGCCTTGCAGCCTTGTTCAGCCAAATGGCAAAGGAGGCTCTCTGAACAAGTTGATGCGTCTTCCTGGGTGTCCGCACAGAGTAAGAGATCATCCATGTACTGCAGGAGTACAACCTCTGGATGGAGCTTGATCCATGTGTCCAGGACGAATGTCATCGCCTTGACAAATTGGGATGGGGAGTTTTGGGCTCCCTGGGGCATTACGGTCCAGGTGTAGCCCTGGCCCTCGTGGGTGAAAGCAAAGAGGAACTGACAACAGGGATCAAGGGGGACACTAAAGAAGGCATTCGCCAGGTCCACTACCGTGAAATATTTCACTGTGGGTGGTATTCCAGCCAGTAAAGTGTGTGGATTAGGTACAATGGGTGTTTCTAGTATAGTGGCTTCATTCACTGCTCGGAGGTCTTGTACCATTCGATATTTCACAGATTCTCCCTTCGGGGTCTTCTTCTTCACTGGAAAGAGAGGAGTATTGCAAGGGCTTGTGCAATATATGAGAGCCCCATTTTTTTTTAGGAGGGCCTCTATCTGGAGGGCAATTGCAGCTGATTGGGAAGGCTTAAGAGGGTACTGGGGCTTCCTTGGGTAAGGGGCTCCTGGCTTAATTTCCACGATAATAGGCGGAACTTTCAGATGACCTATGTCCTCCGGCCCCGTAGACCACAAACATGAGGGTATTCGGTCTAGAACTTCTTGTGGGATTCCAGGCTTGTCCTCCACATCCATGGAAAGCAGGAGCGGAATGGAACAAAGTGCTGAGGCGTCTTCAGTGGTCAGCGGTGAAGTCACTTTGATACCACCATCAGGCTGGAAAGAAATAGAAGCCTGGAGCCTGGAGACTACCACCATAGTTTCACTGAAGTGGCGACTGGTGACTTCTGCGGAGTCGTGAAACAAGGTAAGGCGAGGACGAAAGGTACCTACACCTCCTGTTCGGACCTTAGGGTGTTCTTCAAGATCTGGCTTATGGGAGTACAAACACCAGATGCCCCGGCCTCCTGTATCCAGTAGACTTTCAAGGCGGATAATAGCACCTTTAATTCGGTCCTCGGGGAATGGGTTCCTTCGGGGTCATGGGAGAATTCGGAAGGGTTAGTCGACGTTAACGGGAGGTCTATCTCCGGGAGGATTTTTTTTTACCCCGAG
>BLSH010213537.1:1314644-1330663 GCA_018402905.1 Glandirana rugosa | reverse complement strand
CCAGGGGTAAATATCACATACATCAGAGGTGCTCCTTGGACCATAGGCATTCCCCCAGGTACATGTGGTAAAGACCCCTGATTATTTCCAGGCTGAGTATATGGCCCTTGTAATATGCACCAGTTGTTTGATCTATTACCGGATACTTTGATATGGGTGCACTAAGATGGCCGCCGGAGGAAGTTGTCACTGGGAGTCTTCCTGTATCATGACTGGGTATACAAAGATGGCCGCCAGAGGAAGTTGTCACAGGGGGACTTCCTGTGTCATGGCTGGGTGTACAAAGATGGCCACCAGAGGAAGTTGTCACAGGGGGACTTCCTGTGTCATGGCTGGGTGTACAAAGATGGCAACTGGGTTTAGCAAGATGGCTTTCAGCCTGGGGCGGTGTCACAGGCAGTGACGGGGGGTTTTTCAGTGGGAGGGAACTTGGGGTTGAGCCTTGCGGGAGGAGGGCCAGACGAAGGGTTGCTGTGGAAGTTTACCCCCCCTGCCGTCCCGGCGCCATGTTGCTGATAGGGCGGCGGCTCGGACCTAGGCTTGTTTTCTGGTTTATGATAAACAAACATAATATATCCACCCCAGTCTGAAATCAAGTCACAAGCTAAAGTCCCACTTCTCGGTCGCTGTAATTTTTGTCCCATTGGAAAGTTTATGTGACAGTCCGGGACTTCTCCAATATATATAATGCTAATGTTACACAGGGGTTAACTTAGCTCCCAAGATCTCACAAACAAATGAGGAAGTGGCTAGTCTGCCTTGCTGCCACACACTGAGCAAAGAAAAAGAGGAAGGGAGGGGGCTGTCAGCAAGGGGGATTTTTATTAGCAGAGGGAGATTAATTTCATCAAAGCACAATAGATTAAATTCAGTGTATCGTTCCAGATATCATATACGTGCCAACCGGCAAATATCCCCTCCCTCTGGCTTCACCTTCTCGTTTAACTGAATAATGTACGTCTAGAGTATCTCCTAATAAAGGTTTCAGACCAAGGATCTATTCTCTTTATATCCTGATATAATCACATTGACAAACAATGACTAATCCCCAACCTTCCAACCTTCTTCGCTAATACACAGTAGCAAACCACATACACATTATGGACATGACATCACTACATCACTGGCTCGTACAGGGAGGGTCAAGAGTCAGAATATCACAGGATCCCCCGCACACTACACAAGAGTGCGTTTTCCCTGCGTCAAACGCGGTTCCCCGCGCCGAGCGCGGTCCCTGGCGTCTCCCCTCCCCTCGGGCACCCGTGTAACACCGTACACCAACGTCGCCTCTCGAGGGGAGTTTATTTATCCAATCCACGCCAGTTAGTTACTTCGTCTGTGACTCTATTTCCTTTTCTGACTATCCTGTCACCCTATCACAAGCCAGCACATATAACATGAAACATGAAACAGGCAGCAGATATAAATGTATACAGGTTCTTAAATGGACCTTGGGCAAGAAGTTACCTGTCTTTGCTGACCGCAGGGGCAGCCGATACGGACACAGAGACAACCAAACCACAGAGGGGGGGTATACAGGCAAGATATTAAAAATAATATGTCTTACCGTATTTCAGAGTTGATCAGGCTCTGCCCCCTGTCCGTATTATTTGATTGGTCCCGGTCTCCGATATCGCAATCGGCTGTCCTTGGTTCAGAACCCAAGGCCCCACGTTGGGCGCCAAATGTTTTGGACACGGATCAGTACCGCCAGAATTATATCTGTCCCTGGCCTAATTTCAATACAATGTGTATACACATGAGAGTAAACACAGACGCTGATACAAGTTTCAGAGTCAAGATGTTTCTGCTTTTATTTGTTCCTCTTTTTACGCTTATAAAGGGTCTGCTAGACATTGCGTGACATGTCTGATAGGCGTAATTCAATGAACATCAACCAAAGGACATACAAGTTCATGATTGGATGTATCTATGTGATTATAATTTTCTTCCAGGATATGGTAACTTCTGTCTTGGGCGCGGTTCCTTCCCGAAAGCGCCATCTTAGAAATCATCTGTAATTAATCTGACGAGCATGTCTGAGTAAGGAATATATGTATATAATAGGCTAATAGCATAAATGTGTATAAAGCATGCATGTGACACCATTGAAATAGGCATTTTACTATGACCAGCAATTACATCCATTACACCATGCCTACTAAAGGCATGGCTGGGATTGGCCAGTGCACCATGTGACCCAGCCTCTATATGGGGCTGGAGTCACCGTGCTGCATGTCATATGCTCTCAGGATAGTTTAGGGAGAGGATGCTGCTGGCTCTGTGAGGGACAGAATGCAGACTCATCCTGCATTACCGAACGATCTGATTGTGGACTAGGGAGAGATACTAGTACTGCTGCTTTGACTTTTTACTGTTTTAAAATCATCTTCAAATTGTGTGGGTAAAGTCTATTGCAGGCGCATAGAGCCATATTACTGTTCTAAAATCATCTTCAAAGTATGTGGGAAAAGCCTATTGCAGCCGCATAGAGCCATATTACTGTTCTAAAATCATCTTCAAAGTGTGTGTGAAAAGCCTATTGCAGCCGCATAGAGACATATTACTGTTCTAAAATCATCTTCAAAGTGTGAGGGAAAAGCCTATTGCAGCCGCATAGAGCCATATTACTGTTCTAAAATCATCTTCAAAGTGTGTGGGAAAAGCCTATTGCAACCGCATAGAGCCATATTACTGTTCTAAAATCATCTTCAAAGTGTGTGGGAAAAGCCTATTGCAGGCGCATAGAGCCATATTATTGTTCTAAAATTTAGAACAATAATATGGCTCTCTATGCAGCTGGAAGAACAGTAATATGGCTCTATGCGGCTGGAAGAACAGTAATATGGCTCTATGCCCCTGCAATAGGCTTTTCCCATAGACTTTGGAGATGATTTTAGAACAGTAATATGGCTCTATGCGGCTGGAAGAACAGTAATATGGCTCTATGCCCCTGCAATAGGCTTTTCCCATAGACATTGGAGATGATTTTAGAACAGTAATATGGCTCTATGCGCCTGCAATAGGCTTTTCCCACACACTGTGAAGATGATTTTAGAACAGTAATATGGCTCTGTGCGGCTGCAATAGGCTTTTCCCACACACTTTGAAGATGATTTTAGAACAGTAATATGGCTCTATGCGCCTGCAATAGGCTTTTCCCACACACTGTGAAGATAATTTTAGAACAGTAATATGGCTCTCTATGCGGCAGCAATAGGCTTTTCCCACGCACTGTGCAGATGATTTTAGAACAGTAACATGGCTCTATGCGGTTGCAATAGGCTTTTCCCACACACTTTGAAGATGATTTTAGAACAGTAATATGGCTCTATGTGGCTGCAATAGGCTTTTCCCACACACTTTGAAGATGATTTTAGAACAGTAATATGGCTCTAATGCGCCTGCAATAGGCTTTTCCCACACACTTTGGAGATGATTTTAGAACAGTAATATGGCTCTATGCACCTGCAATAGACTTTTCCCACACACTTTGGAGACAATCTTTCCCTTAAAGCAACAGCTGGAGGCTTTCCCTGTACAACTTGGAGATGATTTTAGAATCTAAAATCATCTCCTAGTTCTATAGGGAGAGGTTCCTACTGTTGCTTAAAGGGATAGATTATTGTTTCTTGCACAAAATTAAAAAGTGCATCTACATTGCTGGTTTAAAAAAAAACAAAAAAATTCCAAAACTAAAAAAAACTGTGTTGGCTACCTCCTCCTCCTCCTCCACCGCCACTTTCACCGCCTCCTCAACCTCCAACTCCACATCCACCTCCATTTTTGATTTTTTTAGGTGATTTTAGCTTAAAAATTATTTTGTTATTTCCCTATCCCCATTTCTTTGTAGGGCACTTGTCCGACCCTACCCCCATTTTCCTTCCTTTTGCAGACCTCTAGGACTTTCCAGGACTTTGTTACAGCCATTTTTGTGCCTAAAAGTTCGGGTCCCCATTGATTTCAATGGGGTTCGGGGTCCGGGTCAAAGTTCGGGTTAAGTCCGGACCCGAACCCGGACTTTGTCCCGAAGTTCGGCCGAACCTGCTGAACCTGGACTTCCAGAGGTTCGATCAACTCTACTCTTAAGGAAAAAAAAATATATATATATATATATATAGACACACACAAGAAGAAGCACGGTAGGAGACTTACTGCAAAACCTTGTAATGTCCATGCGATCCTGCTCATGTTCATGCACTCTCCTGAGTTCAGAAGACCCCCTGTCTGGGCTGTAAATCTCCCTTTGTGGTGGTACCCATGGTGCTGGGTCTCAGTTAGCAGTATAAATGACTGCATGTGTACACCGGCCTCTAGAGAGCAGTTGAACCCTGCTGGTTTGGGCTGTGTGGCAAAGTGGTGAAACAGCAGGCAGGCAGAGTCTCAGTTCAGCAGTATAAATGACTGCATGTGTACACCGGCCTCTAGAGAGCAGTTAAACACTGCTGGTTTGGGCTGTGCGGTGAATTGGTGAAACAGCAGGCAGGCTGAGGCTTGTAGTCCCACAGGAACTCTCAGGAGGTTGCTGAGAGCGGCCACTTCCTGGTATGATAGGAACGCCCTCTCTCATGCTCTGGTTCCTGCTTCCCTGCTGTGATTACAACACCTGTAGCTCCAGCTTATCTCAAAATCACTGCCTCTGTGGTGAGTGATGTGGGATCTCAACATGACACCGGCCTCTAGAGAGCAGTTAAACACTGCTGGCTTGGGCTGTGCAGCGAATTGGTGAAACAGCAGGCAGGCTGAGGCTTGTAGTCCCACAGGAACTCTCAGGAGGTTGCTGAGAGTGGTCACTTCCTGGTATGATAGGAACGCCCTCTCCCATGCTCTGGTTTTTGCTTCCCTGCTGTGATTACAACACCTGTAGCTCCAGCTTGTCTCAAAATCACTGCCTCTGTGGTGAGTGATGTGGGATCTCAACATGGCTGCTGCTTTGGGTTGCTGGATAGATCTCTGGCTGTCTATGTGTTCCCAGGTATCCTGGGTCCTCCTGCCTGCCTCTATAGCACTGAAGAACGCATGGAAAGGTTTTCTATTTTTAAAGTTGTTTTTTTGGGGGGTTTTTTGTGTTTTGTTTTTCTTGTTTTTATTTGTTTTTTGTTTTTAAAAGAGTGCATTCTTCTTCTCTACACAGAGAGAAGACCCAGATGTGGGATAAACGCCTGCAGGGAAGTACTAAAGAGCCGCATGACCCGCAAAGAAAGAAGCGCTCAAAGTGTGATAAGTCGGGTAAGAGGAGTGGTCGGCGGCAGGATAAAATCTCTGTAGAACGCCACTCCAGATCTCCCTCACCGGTGCCTCATTGCAGTGCCTTGAGCCCAGGCCAATTGCTGTTGCAACATCAGGAAGCGACCACTAAGCGCTAGCATGTGCATAAGCAAAGACGCAGATTCTCTTCATCTTCTGGAAGGGCCTTGGCCCAGGTAGAGGAGAAGGCCTGCTGGACATGCGGGGCAAACTCCCTTTCACTGGTTTTCCCTAGAAGCCATCACAGCCATGCCTACTAATGGCATGGCTGGGATTGGCCAGTGCACCATGTGACCCAGCCTCTATATGGGGCTGGAGTCACCGTGCTGCATGTCATATGCTCTCAGGATAGTTTAGGGAGAGGATGCTGCTGGCTCTGTGAGGGACAGATTGCAGAACATCTCATCCTGCATTACTGAACGATCTGATTGTGGACTAGGGAGAGATACTAGTACTGCTGCTCTGAGGGACAGATTGCACACCTCATCCTGCTGCACAAAATGATCTCACTGGACTAGGTAGAATCTGTTGCTTTAAGGGAAAGATTATTCTTCTAAAATCATCATCAAGTTGTACAGGGAAAGGTTCCAGCTGTTGCTTTAAGGGAAAGATTAGTGTTCTAAAATCATCATCAAGTTGTACAGGGAAAGGTTCCAGCTGTTGCTTTAAGGGAAAGATTATTGTTCTAAAATCATCATCAAGTTGTACAGGGAAAGGTTCCAGCTGTTGCTTTAAGGGAAAGATTACTGTTTTAAAATCATCTTCAAATTGTGTGGGTAAAGTCTATTGCAGGCGCATAGAGCCATATTACTGTTCTAAAATCATCTTCAAAGTATGTGGGAAAAGCCTATTGCAGCCGCATAGAGCCATATTACTGTTCTAAAATCATCTTCAAAGTGTGTGTGAAAAGCCTATTGCAGCCGCATAGAGCCATAATACTGTTCTAAAATCATCTTCAAAGTGTGTGGGAAAAGCCTATTGCAGCCGCATAGAGCCATATTACTGTTCTAAAATCATCTTCAAAGTGTGTGGGAAAAGCCTATTGCAGGCGCATAGAGCCATATTATTGTTCTAAAATTTAGAACAATAATATGGCTCTCTATGCAGCTGGAAGAACAGTAATATAGCTCTATGCGACTGGAAGAACAGTAATATGGCTCTATGCCCCTGCAATAGGCTTTTCCCATAGACTTTGGAGATGATTTTAGAACAGTAATATGGCTCTATGCGGCTGGAAGAACAGTAATATGGCTCTATGCCCCTGCAATAGGCTTTTCCCATAGACATTGGAGATGATTTTAGAACAGTAATATGGCTCTATGCGCCTGCAATAGGCTTTTCCCACACACTGTGAAGATGATTTCAGAACAGTAATATGGCTCTATGCGGCTGCAATAGGCTTTTCCCACACACTTTGAAGATGATTTTAGAAGAGTAATATGGCTCTATGCGCCTGCAATAGGCTTTTCCCACACACTGTGAAGATAATTTTAGAACAGTAATATGGCTCTCTATGCAGCTGCAATAGGCTTTTCCCACACACTGTGCAGATGATTTTAGAACAGTAATATGGCTCTATGCTCCTGCAATAGGCTTTTCCCACACACTGTGAAGATGATTTTAGAACAGTAACATGGCTCTATGCGGTTGCAATAGGCTTTTCCCACACACTGTGAAGATGATTTTAGAACAGTAATATGGCTCTATGCGGCTGCAATAGGCTTTTCCCACACACTTTGAAGATGATTTTAGAACAGTAATATGGCTCTATGCGCCTGCAATAGGCTTTTTCCACACACTGTGAAGATAATTTTAGAACAGTAATATGGCTCTATGCTCCTGCAATAGGCTTTTCCCACACACTGTGAAGATGATTTTAGAACAGTAACATGGCTCTATGCGGTTGCAATAGGCTTTTCCCACACACTGTGAAGATGATTTTAGAACAGTAATATGGCTCTATGCGGCTGCAATAGGCTTTTCCCACACACTTTGAAGATGATTTTAGAACAGTAATATGGCTCTATGCGCCTGCAATAGGCTTTCCCACACACTGTGAAGATAATTTTAGAACAGTAATATGGCTCTCTATGCGGCTGCAATAGGCTTTTCCCACACACTGTGCAGATGATTTTAGAACAGTAATATGGTTCTATGCTCCTGCAATAGGCTTTTCCCACACACTGTGAAGATGATTTTAGAACAGTAACATGGCTCTATGCGGTTGCAATAGGCTTTTCCCACACACTTTGAAGATGATTTTAGAACAGTAAATGGCTCTAATGCGCCTGCAATAGGCTTTTCCCACACACTTTGGAGATGATTTTAGAACAGTAATATGGCTCTATGCACCTGCAATAGACTTTTCCCACACACTTTGGAGATAATCTTTCCCTTAAAGCAACAGCTGGAGGCTTTCCCTGTACAACTTGGAGATGATTTTAGAATCTAAAATCATCTCCTAGTTCTATAGGGAGAGGTTCCTACTGTTGCTTAAAGGGACAGATTATTGTTTCTTGCACAAAATTAAAAAGTGCATCTACATTGCTGGTTTAAAAAAAAACAAAAAAATTCCAAAACTAAAAAAAACTGTGTTGGCTACCTCCTCCTCCTCCTCCACTGCCACTTTCACCGCCTCCTCAACCTCCAACTCCACATCCACCTCCATTTTTGATTTGTTTAGGTGATTTTAGCTTAAAAATTATTTTGTTATTTCCCTATCCCCATTTCTTTGTAGGGCACTTGTCCGACCCTTACCCCCATTTTCCTTCCTTTTGCAGACCTCTAGGACTTTCCAGGACTTTGTTACAGCCATTTTTGTGCCTAAAAGTTCGGGTCCCCATTGATTTCAATGGGGTTCGGGGTCCGGGTCAAAGTTCGGGTTAAGTCCGGAGCCGAACCTGCTGAACCTGGACTTCCAGAGGTTCGATCAACTCTACTCTTAAGGAAAAAAAAAAAAATATATATATATATATATAGACACACACAAGAAGAAGCACGGTAGGAGACTTACTGCAAAACCTTGTAATGTCCATGCGATCCTGCTCATGTTCATGCACTCTCCTGAGTTCAGAAGACCCCCTGTCTGGGCTGTAAATCTCCCTTTGTGGTGGTACCCATGGTGCTGGGTCTCAGTTAGCAGTATAAATGACTGCATGTGTACACCGGCCTCCAGAGAGCAGTTAAACACTGCTGGCTTGGGCTGTGCAGCGAATTGGTGAAACAGCAGGCAGGCTGAGGCTTGTAGTCCCACAGGAACTCTCAGGAGGTTGCTGAGAGTGGCCACTTCCTGGTATGATAGGAACGCCCTCTCCCATGCTCTGGTTTTTGCTTCCCTGCTGTGATTACAACACATGTAGCTCCAGCTTGTCTCAAAATCACTGCCTCTGTGGTGAGTGATGTGGGATCTCAACATGGCTGCTGCTTTGGGTTGCTGGATAGATCTCTGGCTGTCTATGTGTTCCCAGGTATCCTGGGTCCTCCTGCCTGCCTCTATAGCACTGAAGAACGCATGGAAAGGTTTTCTATTTTTAAAGTTGTTTTTTTGGGGGGTTTTTTGTGTTTTGTTTTTCTTGTTTTTATTTGTTTTTTTGTTTTTAAAAGAGTGCATTCTTCTTCTCTACACAGAGAGAAGACCCAGATGTGGGATAAACGCCTGCAGGGAAGTACTAAAGAGCCGCATGACCCACAAAGAAAGAAGCGCTCAAAGTGTGATAAGTCAGGTAAGAGGAGTGGTCGGCGGCAGGATAAAATCTCTGTGGAACACCACTCCAGATCTCCCTCACCGGTGCCTCATTGCAGTGCCTTGAGCCCAGGCCAATTGCTGTTGCAACATCAGGAAGCGACCACTAAGCGCTAGCATGTGCATAAGCAAAGACGCAGAATCTCTTCATCTTCTGGAAGGGCCTTGGCCCAGGTAGAGGAGAAGGCCTGCTGGGCATGTGGGGCAAACTCCCTACCAGGGAGGTGTGTATACTTCTCTTGTTTAAAGGAAGCCGCATGTGATAATGCAACAGATGCACACCAGGTGAAGCACTATATTAAGGCGGCAGTCAAAGGCGGCTTGAAAACCGTATCTAAAATATCTCGGCCTAGGCGGCACTCATCCGCTTCAGAATCAGAGCCAGATGCTACATATCACTACAGTTCAGATGAACATTCAGAGGATTCTGAGTCAGATCTGGAACCAGACACTCATGCATTTGATTTTTCCTTGATTCCTTCTTTGGGCCTGATTCGCACCCGTGCGTTTTTGGTGCATTTTGCGGATTTGCACTACAGTCTATTTGGCGTTGTTTCCTATAGAATACGTTTTGTGATGTGGGTTTGTGGGATGCGGGGGACGCTGGAGATGCATGGGTGTGAGTTGAACCTAAGACCCCTTTCACACTGAGGTGCTTTTCATGCGAATTCACGCTCAAAAGGCGCCTGAAAAGCTCATGAAAACCTATTTCTATTAAAATCAATGAATGCTTTCACACTGGGGCAGTGCGCTGGCAGGGTGGTGAAAATACACCCCTCTCCATTGAAATGAATGGAAAGCTCTTTAAAAGCGCCTGAAAAGCTCTTCAAATGCGCTCAGTGTTTTACGGGCAGTTTAAGAGCGCCTCGGTGTGAGAGGGCATTTAGTGGAGTCAGTAAAAGGCTATGAAATGGAAAGTGGGAACCTCTACCCCCTAAAAAACAGCAAAAATATTATCTGAACTTGAAAAGGTCACTCCTGTCCTTCCCATTAATTTTTTGAAATACAGGAAATAATGGAAGATGAATGGGCAAAGCCTGATAAAAGATTGAACGTCCACAACAGGGTCTCAAAGTTGTACCCTTTCCGCTCTAAGGATGCTGAGCTTTGGGATTCCATGCCTAAGGTGGATGCCTCATTACAGAGACTCAGCTCATCACTTTGCCTCTAGATGACTCAGTATCCTTCAAGATTCGATTGATCGTAGGAAAGATACAGATCTCAAAAGAATGTACACGGTAACAGGAGCGGGTCCATTAAGATCACGGTGTATTCTCTAGCAGAAGTAGCCGTGGACCAGGTAAGGATAACAGTGAAATTGATGGCTCATTCTGTGACGGCACGCAGAGCTCTATGGCTAAAGCATTGGTCAGCGGATAGTGCTTCCAAGCACAGCTTTTGCTCAGTTCCTTTCGATGGGAAATTTTTTGGCAAGACCTTGGAGTCAAAAGTTCAACGAGTTTCTGGAGGGAACTCGGGGCTTATTCCGCAGGAAAGGAAAAGATTTCCTCAGCCCGTTCGTCCTTCGGAGAGATCTAAAGAAGGTTTCGGGGAAGCTTCCGCGTACCCACTGGGGCAACGTTCTTTAGGCAGTGGAAGGGGCAGGGTCCAGCCTTTCCCAAAGCAACCAAAGCCAAGGCGAATCAGCCAGCGAAAGCTTCAGACAAGCTCTTCTGAAGGGGTCCCCGTCCAGACTTCCCAAGTGGGAGCAGACTGTCTTACTTTGGAGAGGTCTGGGCGGAAAAAGTTTAAGATGCCTGGGTCTTAAACATCATTCAAAGAGGATATCACCTAGAATTCAAGGAAAGACCTCCCTAGTCTCATTCTATGGAGACCCGGATTCCTACTTGTCCAGAGAAAAGGGCGTTGCTTATTAATGTATGTAAAGAATGTATTGGCATCTCAAGCAATTCTGCCAGTTCTGGAGCATGAGAAGGGAGAAGGACTCTATTCTCCTCTGTTCTTGGTAACAAAATCCTCAGGAGGATTCAGGCCGGTCCTGGACTTAAAAGCCCTGAATGCCTTCATGAAAGTCCCTCCATTCAGAATGGAGTCCTTGCAACCCATCATTGTCAATTGTGAAGAAGGGAGATTTGCTAGCGTCAATAGACCTAGCAGATGCCTACCTACATGTGCCCATAAGTGCAGCACACCATCGGTTCCATTTCCAGTTTCGTTGTCTGACATTCGGGCTTTGCACAGCTCCAAGAACATTTTCAAAAGTTTTGGCAGTGGTCATCGCTATCTTAAGAATCAGAGGCATTCAAATGTTTTATTATCTGAATGACATTCTCCTCCGGGCCGCATCAAAGTCCCTCCTTCAACAGCACACGCTGATAACCTGCAGCACGATCAGATGTTTTGGTTGGTTAATCAACCATCGCAAGAGTTGGTTGCAACCAGCTCAAGTCCTAGAGTATCTAGGAATGCAATTCGACATTACCCAAGGTCATGTATTTCTGCCTCTCAGGAAGATTGTGGAAATTCAGACCAAATCGGAAATAGTAATGACCAGGCCATTTCTGATGGCCAAGGAGTGTATTCAGTACCTGGGCCTGTTGTCTTCCACGATCCTGGTAGTACCCTGGGCCAGATGACGGAAGGGGAGGTTTCAATACAATTTTCTCTATCAATGGGATCGCCACTCGTTAACCCAGAAGATCTACCATTTAGTACCAATAAAATGGTCTCTGATGTGGTGGAAGATATCTCAGAATCTATAAAGTGGGGTGCCTCTTGAACCTCCAGTTCCAGAAGTGCTGACTACAGATGCCAGCCTAGTAGACCGGGGAGCTGATTCCTTAGGCCAACAAGTACAGGGCAAATGAGAGGCATCTCTATCTCAGCATTCAAACCTATTAGAATTAGAGGCTGTTCAGCACGCTCTAGTAGTCTTCCAATTGATTTTGCAAAGGGGGCAGTCAAAGTCCTTTCTGACAACAAACCATGGTAGCCTATGTGGCCCGGCAAGGGAGCACCAGGAGCCTCCCACTGCTCAGAGTGGCATGCCAGATTTTTCCCTAACAGCAGCATACCTACCGAGTCCACAAAACAAGCTGGTGGATCAGCTTGTTTTTGTTCGGAGATTCTTGGATCTGAATGAACGGGGCTTGAATCCCAGATACCTGCTCAAACTCTTCAAGGTCTTGGGGACATCGGTCATAGATTGGGTGGCATTGGAGGAAAACTCTCAGATTACGTGTTACTTCTCCTGAAGGTGGCACCTGCAAGCTCTAGGCCAGGATGCTCTATCCATTCCATGGCACTTTCCCCTAGTCTGTGTTTCCTCCTTTCTCGCTAATTTTTAATGAGGATTCAATGAGGATTCAACAGGAGTAGGTGACATATGAAAAAAATAGGATGCAGCGCAAAATTATAACAATACAACACTCATAGTCCATTTGACATGCAAATGAGGTATAGAAGGAAGTTCAAAAACATATGCTGTTTCCAGATAGTGGATTAGTAAAGAAGACAGTCCTCTGTGTATGCATGTATCACATTGAAAAGGTGCTCTCCCTTCACCAGCTGGCACACTCCCTCACCTTAATGTTTGACCCCAGTTCCACTAGAGGGTCAAACACGCATACCCGCAAGGGGTTAAGCAGGACTGGAAGTCCTATGATGATTGACACTGAGTAACCATAGGCGAGACCAGGTAGGGCGTTCTCATCCACATCAATGCCGAGAGTGCATAGCCAAAAAGAAAGGAGGAAATCTAAGTGCACACCATTTCAACTAAAGAAAGTAGTATTTATTCAAATGCACTTACATAGAGATGTCTTGAGGATCGCATAAAAGCACAATAAAAACCGCATTAAAACGAAAAAGCCGCTCAGACCATGTGGGAGATCAGCCAGGCAGCATGTGTGGAGGACAGTGGGTGACGTCAGACAGGGTTTCCTCCCGTACGCGTTGCGGCAACCACGTGCCTTCTTCAGCGGGGTGGAGCCTGGCACGTCACCAGTAGTCCTTTTATAGCTGAGTTACCAGGGAGACACGGACGCGCCTCATGTCACTCACAGACGGCAAATCAGTAGAAACCGTCGATATCAACTAGCTACAGTTTACAAAGGAGGCAAAGGATTACATTGTAAAAACTGAAGGCTAATAGATGGTAAACAATGTATCAATTAAAATTAGATAATAAAATATGTTTAAAAACATCAAATGACGTCTCCCACTCTCCTCCACAGCAAAGGATATGCAAATAAAGCCATATATTATGCAAATATACACATTGATATTGTAAACATACGAATGCTAAAAAAAATATTATGCCACAAAACAATATATAGAAAAATAATGTATGAGAAATAATACAATTCAGATAAAAACCAGATCAAACAAACCCAGAAAGTACCCTCATATTTCAGAGGGCCTATCAAATAAACCACATAACCAAAAGTAGAAAAATTATAATGTACTTATAAACAGCACCCAAAGGATAACTAGCAAGCACCCATAACCTCAAAGACTACCTATCCGATATGAAGCAATTGAGGTCAAACTCCACGTTTAACCCCAGTGGCCTCATCACCTGCGTTTCGAAGATCCAAAAGGACTCCCTTTGGCTCAGTTTTCTGATATAATTACCTCCCCTCCAGTGTTTAGAGACCTTTTCAATCCCCCAAAATTTTAAATCTTTAGGATTACGGTTATGGCAATCTCTAAAGTGACGGGAAACATTATGATTTCTTTCCCCTTTCTTAATGTTGGTGATATGTTCCCCTATCCTAACTGATAATGGTCTCGAGGTCCGTCCTACATACTGGAGGCCACAGCTACACTCCAGCATGTACACTACTCCTTCGGTGTGACATGTAATGAGATCTTTAATCTTATAGCTTTTACTGGTAGCCAAAGCATCAGATTCCTTATGTTTTTTTTCCTCTAACATGTCTACATGCCTTACATCTGCCACATGGATAGAAGCCTGACAGGAAGGAGAAAAATGGGTTATCTTTATTACACGGAGGGTCCTGAAGGGGTCAGAAGGGGGCGGAGCTGACCCATAGTAGGCTGACATGAGGAGGATCCAGGAAAGGAAAATTACGGTAAGTATGAAAACAATTTTCCTTTTTCTAGGTCCAATGCAGACATTGCAGAATTTGGTTTGTAATTCTATTGCATCTAAACATACAATATTTTGTAATATGACATTTGTTGTGTGCTGTTCCTGAAGTCTGCTAGGAGTATACTCCATTATGTGTTAATCTAATCACTGTGTTCGGTTCAAAGCCTTTCATAAAGAACCTTTTCAGGTTACAATTCTAGCTTCTTAATCTTTCTTGGTTGATCATAATCCACTAAAAAGATCTTTACAGACAAATAAAAACATATCAAAACAAGGTGTAGCAGTGGTGTTAAATGTGTAAAGAACAGCAGGACAGTGGATATCTTAAGTGACATGCACTGTTTACTTTAAAAGATATTACATGATATTATATGGGAAACTCGCTGAATGTGATTTAAAAAAAAAAAAGACTGTTTCAGTGAGGATCGGAAAACAGGGATCGCCAAGATTTACTGGAAACAAACTTGAAAAAGTGCCGGCTTTGAGCGTTTTTAAACTGTCGAGTGCCTGTTAATGCAAATAGAGTATATCCAAAAATGTTCTTGAAGTATTTCCCATTGACCTGGTAATTTATAGATAGGCAACTCCTATCCTCATATTGATTAGTGGTTCCAAATTAATAATAACTACTGCAGTAGGAAACAGACACAAAAGATGCACTCATCATCTTTTCAAATAATTGTTCTGCTTTATTATGACGCAATTGAAGGTTTTTATACACATGATTACATAGGTATCACATTAATATTACAATTGTACTTGTATGGTAACAAGGGGCGTAACATAGGCAGACTAGTTCTAATCAGGACTCAAAAGAATGCAAACATGTAATGAAAACATTATTACTGCCGTGTGCACAATGAGTGCAGTGTGCAATACATACAAAATAGAATACAATTATATACAGAACTTACAAATTTCCTTTACAATCTCACCTCTTTTGATCAATATTTTGATCACTAACCATACCTGCTATCACCATTAACCTGGAACCTCCACATGCTTAGGTGGGGGTAGTCCTGGCCAAAAATGCAATACTCCATTGTGGAGAATATAATAGCTGAAAAGCTTTTTCATTACAAAATGACTTTTCATTGTGAAAAATAAATGATTGATAAGAAATATTTACAGAGTATTGGCTGCACACTCCTGTGGCCAGAATGGCCTTTTAGCTTAATTGCTGGCGTGCTGATTTATCAGCATGTGTAAACGCAGACAATTCTACATGGAATGGAAGACGTATAAAAGACAAATATGACTTCAACATGGCTGAACTACTTTTCAAGGCCAATTTAACCTATGTTGACCCTTGGGTGGGAAATTAGGCCACCAGAGTACGAGATATGCATAGGTGTATATGAATAGGAATGTTCATTGATATGTTTGTGTATTAGTGATTGCACTAGGATCCAAGTCCCTGAGGAAGCCCCAATGTTTGGGCAAAACGCGTCGGACTAGTTTGGATCACTACGTTGATTTGGGGTACCAAAATACCATCCTGGCATTTCATCCATCTTGTAATTCTAAGACAGCCAGGAGTGTCTGGTATTTTGCTCACATCTTTGTACTGTATATATTGTTACTGTATTAATGATATTTCTTATTTGCTAAAGTGGGTGCGCCACTGATTTACTCAGATGAGCCTATACCTTATTCTTTATAGTAATTATGTCATTGTTATATATGTCATGTTTCTACACTCGTTTTATGGTCTGTGAGGACCGACAGAATCTTAATGTTCTACCTACTTTACGGTCCTACCATAAAACCATGGGGTTTAGTTGCATCACTAGGTTTGATCAGGCTGCGCAAAACGGGTTTGTAACCCCGAAGGAGTCCCTGAACCTAGGATCACGTTAGTGATTATGTGTTTGTATAGTTACTTGTAAGGATAAGTATATGTGGATACGTATAGAGCATGAGACCACCGGATTAAAGGGTGGGTTCCCAGTT